>JAEIFU010000081.1:0-278050 GCA_018904235.1 Lordiphosa stackelbergi
GGGAGTAGGAGTGCAATTTTAACCGTTTTAGAGTCCAAAGAAACAAATCCAGTGACAAGGCACGTTCATGTTAAAGTGGGCAGCTTAAAGTGAGGTTTTATTCTGTGCAAATACAATGAGGTTAGGCTTAACTCAATTACAGTCTTAATCTCTTACCGCAGTCTTTTTCCTAACTCCAGTTACTTGACAAAAGTGAGATTCATGCAAATCATTCTAGCTTATATACAAGAGCTTAGACAGTGTGACCCTTTTCAGTAAGGCAAAATCCATATTCAGCGGGAAATACTAACAGCCCGCGCAATTCTAATTTAAATATAACGATAACTTAATTCGTCCCGCGACATCCCCGCCCCCGTGACGCGACAGCATCACTCACATCCAGAATGGCCAACTTGGAGACGGGACGCATTATCACTCGGGCACGGTCGTTGTCGGTCACACGCACACTTGCGCGTCGGGGTACTCCATCGACTCCAGCATGGACATCTTCCACGATGCCTCTCCGCCACTCCCTGCGTGGTATGGCCGGATCGCAAATAAACACAACATCACCGTGGCGTATCGGCTCAGTGTGCTCACACCACTTCTCGCGGCGCACAAGCGTAGGCAGGTACTCGTGGACCCACCTCTTCCAAAATCGGTCTCTCATCAGCCGCGCTATGCGCCACTGCTTCCTCGTAGCACATCTCTCTGGCGGCTGGCCGTCATCTCCAGGTGTGTCTGGCAGGTTGGCTACTCCCTTGAGTAGGTCATTGGGCGTCAGCGGGGCCTCCTGATCCACAGCAACCGGCAAGTGGGTTAGCGGACGAGAATTCACAATGTTCTCCGCTTCTATCAGGAAACTCTCCAGCACGTGCTCCCTTGGTGCCACCTCTTTCAGTGTGTGGCGTAGCACTCTCTTGACGCATTGTACCATTCTTTCCCAGACGCCGCCCTCCGAGGGGTTCACTGGGCAGTTAAAGATCCACTCGATACCTCTGGCAGACAACTCACCCTGAATCTTCTGTGGCTCGAATACATCTGTAAACTTCTTGGCCTCTCGGTTGGCCCCAATGAAGTTCTTTCCGTTGTCGCTCCGTAGTCTGACCACCGGCCCTCGGCGGCAGACAAAATTCCTGATCACAATTATACAGGAATCCGTTGATAGGTCATGGGCCAGTTCCAAATGTATCGCCCTTGTCGTCAGGCAGGTAAACAAGGCGACCCACCGCTTCTCCTTGCGACGTCCAATCGTCACGAGCAGTGGTCCAAAATAATCTAGACCCGTATACTTAAATGGCCATCCATTGGCCTCTAGTCGGTCCTCCGGCAGGGGACCCATCATAGGTGGCGCTGGCTTCGCCCTTTGCAGTTTGCAAATACCACATCTAAAAATGACTCTCTGCAGCACACGTCGCAGATTCGTGATCCAGAACTTAGTGCGGATCTCGCTCATGGTGGCATCCACATTTTGATGCCTCATCTTCTCGTGGTATTGGTTGACGATCATCTCAGTTAGTGTGTGCCGATGTGACAATATTATCGGCCGCCTCGCGCTATATGGCATGCACTGGGCAGCATCAACTCGGCCATATGCGCGCAACACACCCTCGTCATCCACATAAGGTGCCAGTCCTCTTATGTCGCTGTGCTTAGCGACTCCCTCTTTGTTGTATGCGGCCCGCATTTCATCAGGAAACGCCTCAGATTGTGCCCGCCGTATTAGCAAGCACTCCGCATCCTCACATTCTGTAGCTGTGAGGCCATATCTTTCAAGCTCCGTTCTCTGTCCACGACACCGTCGCGTGAACCTTAGGACCCAGGCAGTGGTCCTCACTAGTCGGTTGTAGCTTGAGAATCTCTGAAACGAAATGAAGAAGGTGTTTGCAGCAACCAGGGCAAACTCACTTGGCATCTCTTCTTCATCCTCATCTCGTGCGCCGCATTCAGTGCCCGGCGCAGGTTGCGGCCAACAGCTCTCAGGCTGCCGCAAAAATGTGGGCCCGCTAAGCCATTGTGACCCCGGGCTAAGGTCGACAAGGCGTTGCGCCCTAGTTGCATCATCAGCTACGTTCTCAGCAGTTGGCACCCATCTCCATTGAGTGGCCTCCGTGGACTCCAAAATCTCCGCCACCCTGTTTCCGACAAACTGCTTGTATCGGCGGTGGGTACTGCTTATCCATCGCAGCACTGTTTTGGAGTCGCTCCAAAGTACGACATCACTAATGGCCACACTGTGCTCCTGTTTGACAGTGTCCATCAGCCTCGTACCCAGAACTGCTGCTTGTAGCTCCAGCCGTGGGATCGACATAGTTCTCATCGGGGCGCACTTCGTCTTAGCGCAGACAAAGCATACCCGCACGCCTTCGTCATAGGTGACCCTCCAGTAGGCCACGGCAGCGAATGCTGATTGACTTGCATCCACGAAGACGTGCAATTGTATAGCCCGCACGTGTCCTGAACCAAAGTAATGGCGTGGACACCGGAACTTTCCCACGTTAGTCATCTCTTGACGCCACTTCTCAAAGGCGCCACCAATTTCATCCGGCAATGGTTCATCCCATTGTATTCCGCTTCGCCAAATCTCTCTCAGCAATAATTTGGCGGTAACCATAAAACAGCTCAAAAATCCCAATGGATCGAAGGTTGACATAACCAGGCTCAGAAATTCTCTTTTGGTGGGGATCCGTTCCCCTCCAAGTACACATCTGGGGACTCGATGATACTTCACATTGAACTTGAAGTCATCCGTGGCTGGCTGCCAGTACATGCCCAAAATCTTCTCTTCAGCATCACTCCATCCCACGCATTTGGCTGCCCCATGTTGGCCCAAGGCGTCAATCACAGTCGGTGAGCTAGAAGTAAATTGGCACAACTCGAACCCAGCGTTAGCATGAATTTCTCTCACCCGTGTTGATACAGTAATAGCCTCCGACTCCGATGCGAAGCTATCCACGTAGTCGTCCACATAGTGACACTCAGTAATGGCCTTAACCGCACGCGGATCTGTGTGTTTGTACTGCAGCGCATTGACAGTCTTCACATAATGCGCGGCGCTTGGTGAGCAGGCTGCTCCAAACGTCATAACTATCATTTCATACACATCAGGATCCCGTCGGTTGTCACCGTTTCGCCACAGAAATCGCTGGGCGCATCTATCCTGGGGCTGTATCAACACTTGGTGGAACATCTCCTTGATATCCCCGCAGACTCCAACGGCACCTTCCCGAAAGTGGAAGAGTACGGCTGGCAGTGGCTTGTAGTGCTGCGGACCTTTCTCCAGCACCGAATTTAAGGATATGTCACCGACCTTCGCTGCCGCGTCAAAAACCAGCCGAATTTTCCCTGGCTTGTTTGGGTTTTCGACTCCAAAATGCGGCAGATACCAAACTTTGTCGCTGTTAGTTAAGGCGACTTCATCATGCTCCAGACGTCGAGCGTATCCCTTTTTGATATAATCATCCATCAGTTTTTTATAGGCCAGCGCGAACGACACATCGCGCTCCATTTTCCGTTCAATATTGACAAGTCTTCTCAGTGCCATATCATAGCTTCGTGGCAACACAATGTTGTTGCTCTTCCATAGTAGTCCGGTCTGATATCGTTGCCCCAATCTCACCGTGGTTTCTTCGAGCATCTTCTGAGCCCTGGCGTCGGCGCTGGCTGCGACCAGCGGAGCGGGCTTCACTCCAAAATTCTCGATCTCGAAGTAGTCATTCACCATCTTTTGTACAGCATCTTCCTGTGGCACTGCTAGTAGGCATGACATCGGTGTTGGCATATTTTTACGACCCATTGCAGGCCCAAAGACCACCCATCCAAGCTCGGTGGCGGCTGCATACGGTCCATGTTTCCCAAGTCGTCTCGATTGCATTGGCAATCCCAGGTGCGCATGATCCAGTCCAATGAGAAGCTTCGGCACTGCGTTGCTGTATGGCTTCATTGGTAGGCGCACGTCTCTATTGGTTGCTTGGACGTCTCTTCGACGCAGACTCTGCATCGGCAAACTCAAATTGTTAATAGCATATACATTTCGCAAGGCGTGTCGCTTGCCTTTTCCTGCTCCACTGATTTGCAGGCTTACCATATTTGTGGGCTCTCTGGTGGCCCTTCCACCAAACCATTGAATATTAAGTTGTCGACGCTCACCTTTCAGATCCAGGTCACGAAGTAGTTCTTCATCAATCATTGAGACTGACGAACCTTCGTCGAGGAGTGCGTATGTATCCACCCTCTTATTTGCCCCATACAATGTCACAGGCAATATCCGGAACAGCAGACGTTCTCCATCCGCGTCGACACAGCTTAAATTTCTCTCTGGCGCCGTCTGAACATCCTCTCTGGGGGGTGTCCCTCTGGTGGCGCTCCGATATGAACCCGCGGGATGCGGCGTTCGTCTGTTGTCATCTCTACTTGAAGCGTCCGCTGGCTGCGGTCTTCCTCTAGAGGTACTCATATAATCGTGCAGTAGGTTGTGATGCCTCCTCTTGCATCCATTCACTCGGCATTCGTTGTCCACATGGCAGGACCTAGCCGTGTGACCTCCGCGTAAGCATGTAAAACATAACCGATGCTCCTTCACATATCTCCACCTCCTTGGTGGGGGAGCTCGGCCGAAATCCTTGCAGTTCTGGACTGCATGTGGCCCGTCACATATTGGGCACCGTTTGGACCGAACCTCACATCGGTCTTCTTCTTTGCTGTCTGTGCTGGCATGCAACACACGACGCTTCTGTTCCTTACCCTCGACGTCTGAAACCGTACATACCACATTTGCAAAATCATTCAGCCATGCGCTGAAATGTACGACCGTCGGGTAAGGCCTTAGTATAGCAGCATATCTGGCCCAATCCACTCTCCGGTTGAGTGGAAGCTTAGCGACCAGTTCCTCAATTAGGGTAGGGTTCCCCAAGTGCTGCTCTCCATTGTGAATTGTTTGTAGAAAGGCTGCCAGATTACTCACACGTGTGGCGAAAGGCACGATCATCGCCAGGTTGTGCTCTTGTATTGGTGACACCTCTCGTACACTCTGTAATTGGCTGCGTATTAGTAGCTCTGGGCGTCCATACCTGAAGTGCAATTGCTCGACTGCGGCGATCACATTTCTTGGGTGTATCAGCAACGACTTCACTGTTTCACGTGCCTCACCCTTCAAAGCTTTGAGAAGGCGTTGGTTGTTCTCTAAATCCGTGCAGCCGTATGCCGTAGTCGTCTGCTTAAACGCACAATGAAATATTGGCCAATCTTCAGGTTGACCTCCAAACTCAGGAAGATCCGGTAATTTGCGGGGCACATACGCATTGTTCACCGTTGGAGTCGTCGATTCTGTTTGCGCCATAGCAAACTCACTTGGGCTTGCATGTGGTGGCACACATCCAGGCACTGGCTGCGCTGTGCCCACTACACAGTATGGCGTTGAGTGACTTGAGGTTATGTTGTAGTTTGCCGCGCCCAAAGATGGCGGCAGGCTCTCACTCACACTTGTTGATGACGCTCCGTACCCAAATAGCGGTAAACTTCCAGTCCAATATGGCGGCAAATTCCCGCTCAATTGCCGCGGTAAATTTCCAATCCAAGATGGCGTAGGCGTGCTAGCTGTCCTGCTCGCTCCAGTATTGCTTGATACAACGGGATCAGTAGCCATACTGGAATGCCCTTCATTTGCCTTTGCACTGCTCAACTCCCTCTCCAGTGCGGCGATCTTCTGCATCAGATGCGCCACTTGGGAAGTTGTAGCGCTCTGGCCTTGTTGTCCAGCCACTGTGCTGGTCTGTATACTCACGCCTCCAGCCACTATGCTGGCTTGTGTACTCACGGCTCCAGCCGCTGTGCTGGCTTGTGTACTCACGCCTCCAGCCACTATGCTGGTGGTGATATCTGTAGGAGCACATGCAGCGGCGACTTGTGGACATGCACCTCCAGCCAATGTGCTGGGAATCCTTTGCCGCTGCGAACTCGCAGACGCCGTCCTCGTCGTAGTAGTCGCTGTCACAATAGCGGCTTCTGTTGAGGTCGTCTGTTGCTCCTCCGGGTGCCGTGGGCTCCGTCTGGGTGAATGTCTCGTGCCCACCATGGTGCGATTCGACCCAGGAATTCCTTGACGCTGATGGCGTCCCAATATCAACTCTCTAACTGGGGTGGAAGCTCTTGGCCTGTGCTGTGTAGTCTACGAGTACACACACACTGCAACTCCAATATGTTGCACCACGTCAGATCTCCAGCGCAAGTTGATCTTGCAGACTCTCAAACATTGCCGAGAGCTGCGAATAAAAGGCACAGATGTCGTAACACCGGGAGTAGGAGTGCAATTTTAACCGTTTTAGAGTCCAAAGAAACAAATCCAGTGACAAGGCACGTTCATGTTAAAGTGGGCAGCTTAAAGTGAGGTTTTATTCTGTGCAAATACAATGAGGTTAGGCTTAACTCAATTACAGTCTTAATCTCTTACCGCAGTCTTTTTCCTAACTCCAGTTACTTGACAAAAGTGAGATTCATGCAAATCATTCTAGCTTATATACAAGAGCTTAGACAGTGTGACCCTTTTCAGTAAGGCAAAATCCATATTCAGCGGGAAATACAAAGTGCGACAGGATATGGTAAAAAATAAAATCACCAAAAATTTCCAAGTAAAATTTTTTTATCAATATTTTTTTTAAAGTTGAGATGATTTTATAACTCGTTTTAAAGTTTTTTAACTAAAATAAAAAAGCCGAAAGCAGGGTATAATATATAGGGTTAGTGCGTCGGGTTTGGTACCCACCACCGTAAAAAATCTCCACCAATGAAAGCTGCGACTACAATAAAACTGCCCAAATGCCAACAGATCGGGCACCATCTTTAATAACGATGTAATGCTACTCGCATACGCCGATGATATTGACATTATCGGCAAAACCGAACGGGCGGTAAGCAAGGCGTTTTCAGAGATTGAGAGGCAGTCGGAACTGATGGGCTTAGCGGTGAACGAGGACAAGACGAAGTACCTAGTGTCCTCGAAACAGAAGTACACGTGTCTTGGGCAATTTGTTGGAGAGTACAACTTTAAAGTTGTAGAGGAATTTGTCTACCTCGGAACTATGATAACCGGCGACAACAACATCAGCCTGGAAATCCGAAGAATAATCACGCTCGCAAACCGATGCTACTACGGGCTGAGTAGGGAGTTCAAGAGCAGAGGCCTCAAGCGAAGAACAAAAATAGTGCTATAAAAGTCGCTTATCATCCCAGTCCTGCAATACGGCGCAGAAGCATGGGCAATATCATCAGCGGATGAGGCGGCGATTGGCGTTTTCGAGCGAAAGATTCTTCGCAGGATTTCTGGAACTTTGAAAGTTGGCGAGGATTTTCGCATCCGAAAGAACGACGAACTGTATGAGCTCTATGGGGATACTAGTCTGGTCAAGCGCATTAAGCAACTGCGGCTGCGCTGGCTGGGACATGTTACCCGTATGGATGAACAAGCTCCAGCAAAAATGGTCAACAAGAGGAATGCGAAAGAACTGGGACATGGCAAGGTAAGACCAGGTGCGGAAGATATTTCCAAGCTTGGCGTGAAAAACTGGTGCCAGCTCGCACGATATCGATATTTCGACAACCCTACTATATATATCTGCCGATTCCAACAAATGTGCAGTGTATTTGTACCAAAAGACTTCTTTCAAAGTTTGGTAAGAATAGATTAAAAACTGACGGAGGAGATAAGAAATAGACGGACAGACGGACATGGCTATATCAACTCAGCTCGTCACGCTGATAAAGAATATATCGCTCACTTACTTCAATACTGACACAACTCAAAATAATTCATTTTGAGAAAAACACGTTTAAGGTTCTCAGTAGATTTAACCCAGAAAAAATTGTTCTTTTTAGTTTGAAGTTAATTAAATAAAAATTATAAATTTAGAATGCTTATTGATAAAACATGAAAATATGTGATCAATATCGACTGCAGGAAAACTGAGATATGACGTTGTTGCGTTAACATAAAAATGAACCTGTAAAATTATAATGAGACATATTTCATATCGCATGGAAAGTAAAAGAGATATCAATACGAAAATTTTTAAACAAAATAGTACACAATACAGCGAGTATTTCTGCATCATTAAGTCAAAAATCGTATTTTTTGAGTTATGCCAGTATTGAAGTAAGTGAGCGATATATACTTTATGTGGTCGGAGATGCTTCCTTCTAAACAAACATCCGGACAATTTTAATATACTCTTTCCAAGGGTATACAAATTATTGATATTATTGCTAGAGTTTAAGAACGCTGATATCTCAAAACATTTGCAAGGGTATAAAAACTTCGGCACAGACGAAGTAAGCTTTCATATTTGCGATATCAAGATAATGTAGTAACGTATAAACCTAACAAATAAGAGCCATTGTGGTTTGGCATTTCATGGCTATCCATAAACGTTCACTCTAAATGCATTTCGTTCAATTGCGCATCTTTACAGTTAGACAAAGAACGTCAATAATTTTAAATCGAATTAGCACATAATTTAATTGATTTATTTGCGGTCATGAATCAGGAGGTGTTTCTGTCGCTGCTTTTCGTTCTAAGCGGCACCTTCAATGTTTTGGTAGTGAAGTAAGTAGCACAATGTATTCGACGTGTATGCACATTTGTAAAACTTTTTAATTAAAATAATGTCACATAAACAGATGGGCCAACAATCAGAAGCTAGAGGGCAGCGATGGGCAGAATCATGGCTTTCAGCATCCTTTGGTATTTACCCTGCTTATGTTCGTGGGCGAATTGCTGTGTTTTATTATCTATAAGATGGCCCATCTTCTGCTTAGTCGACGGGGGGTAAGTGGGGTGTGCACTTTACTTAACATTAATCTGACTGTCTTCGTTTCTGCTGGAACCAGCTGGGTGATGAACAGGAGAATATTTTAACCCGCGGCAGCAATGAATTCCAACCGTTAAGCATGCTTCTGCCCACTTTGCTGGACACCATTGCCTCCATTTTGCTATTTACCGGCTTGTACTTGACTTACGCCACCAGCTTTCAGATGATAAGAGGTTCGTTTTTATCATCTTTAAGTTCGTTTACATGCCTTCATCGTCTAATCTATTGCAGGTTCCGCTCTCATCTTTGTGGGTCTCTTTGGCACGATGTACCTGAATCAGACGCTCAGCACTCGCCATTGGCTTGCCATATTCACCATGTCCTGCGGATTGTTGGACATCATCTCGTTGGATGTGCAAAGAGTGGACTACGATCGGCTGACTTTACCTCACACCGACCATAACACCATACTGACTGGCGATCTTCTTATACTTGTAGCCGAAATACTACATGCGTTTCAGTATGTCTACGAGGAGAAGCATTTAAAGACCTCGGATTTGGCTCCCATGCAAGCAGCTGGTTGGCAGGGAATATTTGGTGTCATTATTACAGGACTGCTTGCGGTTTGCATGCACTTTGTACCCGCTGGCATGCCATTCAATGAGAGTTCCCGTGGCGTATTTGATGACTTGAGTGATCTCTGGCCTCAGCTGAAGGGGAACATATGGCTAGTGCTGGCATTGATAGGTTTCACCTTATCCTGTGCAGCTTATAACTATGTGGGCATGGCCATTGTTAAGTTCTCTTCCAGCGCCAATCGGCTGCTAGCCGATGGTCTGCGTGTGTATTTCATCTGGATATTTGTCATTTTGCTGGAATGGGAGATATTCAATTTGATAACTATCATGGGCTTTATTATACTACAAATGGGCATTGTCTTGTATCGTCAGGCCATCTTTTTGGAATGGTATCGGGCTGCTTTGGCACGCTGGCAACGTAGTCGCTATCTGGACTTGAATGCGGAAGCTGGTGGAGTGACTGTGGCACCCAATAGCAGACCGGCCGATATGATCTAAATTAAGATCAGGTCAGAGAATAATGAACCGAACTGTAGATTGTGATATGTATGTAGAACTCGACCTTTATGTTTTTTTTGTTTTGTGTAAATCAAAATTTTGTGAATTTTTGAGGAGGATCAGAATTAAGAATTTATCAAAGTGTAAACGTGTGGGAAAATACAATACCTATGTTAAAGTATGCAAAGTATGTAATATCAATTAGAATATACAATATATAATGAAAACCTACTTGAGAGTTTGTATATATCAGGCCTGTTCCCGTTTTCGGTTCCGATCAAATCATGCGGAATCGGAATTGTTTAATGTACTCGCTTCCAAAAACTGACAGGGTTCCTTGGCTTTTAGTTTATAGGCGATTATAGTTATTTTTAAAACGATAAATCAGAAAAATTATTTTAATAATAGGTGCAAATTAAATGGCTAAGCCTGTTGAAACATCTGGTAATACAACTTAAAATCGCATTTAAGAACTAATCATACACGTATGGACGCAGCAATATGACTGATTGAATTCATCAACCTTATGCTCTCAAGTAGAGCAGTGAATTCAAGTCTTGGTGGTGCAACCGCTCGCAGATTCGTACACCGAGGCACCCCGCAAGGGGGTGTTCTTTCCCCGCTTCTCTGGGTCGTAACAGTCAACCAACTGCTGCGCCTTATGGAGGCGGCGGGACATGTGGTGGTGGCTTATCCAGACGACATTGCTATATTCAAATGCGGAAGTTTCCCACAAACCTTATGTGACCTCATGCAGACCGCGCTGGCGACACTTTCTGAGTGGGCGTCTTCTTGCGGTCTGGGTGTAAATCCGAAAAAGACAGAACTAGTTCTCTTCACACGGAGATATAAAGTTCCAGATCTTATCCCTCTGAAACCTGGAACACGGGTAAATCTGGACACTTAACAATATTAAGCCACCATAGCACGGTTCCTGCCATTACAGACTACTGTATACCCACAACGTCATTCCACAAACTCTATGACGTCAATATCCCCAGTAGACTCGACTGGGATAACTTGCTCCACAGCAGATCTCATTTCATCAATATTTACACAGATGTATCAAAGCTCGTTAACAAAGTAGCAGGGGGAGTTTTCTTCACAGACCTAAATATGGAAATCTCTTTCCGGCTCCCTGATCATTGCAGTGTGTACCAAGCAGAATTGGTTGCCATCCAGTAGGCCGCGAAATACCTTAGCACCCTCATGATCAAAGAAGGGAACGTATACATTTTCTCTGATAGTAGAGCAGCTCTAAGGGCTCTTGACTCGCACAACAATAACGCCAAAACACTCACGGAATGCCGTAGATCCTTAAATGCGATTGCTCAGCATCTCCGTATCCATCTCATCTGGGTGGGGCAACATTGAGGGAAACGAGTCAGCCGACAAACTGGCAAGACAGGGCACTACCACTCAGCTCCTCCCAGATAAGAGCTTGATAGGGATGCCCTGAGCCTCATTTAAACTACTTACAAGGAATGAAACGTGGCGCCTGGCTACAGAACGATGGAACAACCTTCCGGTTTGCGCCGTAGCTAAACTCACGTGGCCAACGTTCAACCAAAAACGAACCAACAGTCTTCTGCGCCAAAGTAGAGAAAACATATCAATTCTGATTGGGGCCCTAACGGGTCACTGCCTCATCGGCAGGCATGCAGGGCGCTTGGGCGAAACTCACAACGACTTCTGCAGAAGCCCAATTTTTATTTTTGGGGCGTTTTTTTCCATCTCCAAACCAAAAAAAAAACAGACAAGAATAATGATTTATAAAAAAAAAAAAATAAAAAAAAAAAAAGCTGATTTTGGACATTACTTTTAAAAAAAACATTTGTACCGAACCCGGTCGAACCTCAAAAGTTCAGCTCTATGAAAGATTAATTTATTAGTCTACATTATATCTCTTAGAAGCACTACAATCAATATCGAATTTTGGGACAAAGCACAATCACAGGCCACAAACAGTTATTTTGTTAAAAGGGGTTAAGATAGGAAAGAAAAAAAAAACACATAAAATTCAGAAAAATGCATGAAATTTTTATTTGAATCGATAGTACGGTCCATATAATTTAATGTTTGAAGATTATTTCATGCAAATGTTGACCATGACTGCGCCTCAAATGGTCCATCCGCTTAGTCCAATTTTGGCCTACTCTTTCCAACTTCAATGCTTCAATGTTGTCTTCCAATGCGTCAATTGAAGCGGGCTTGTCTGTTTAGACATGAGCTTTAACATAGCCCCACAAAAAATAGTCTAAAGGCGTTAAATCGCACGATCTAGGCGGCCAATTGACCGGTCCCGAACGTGAAATTAAATGTTCACCGAACTCGCCTCTCAAAAAGTCCATTGTTGCGCGTGCTGTGTGGCATGTGGCACCGTCTTGTTGAAACCACATGTCATGCAAGTCAAGCTTTTGCATTTTGGGCAAAAAAAAAGTTGGATATCATCTCACGGTAGCGCTCACCATTCACAGTTACGTTACGATTCGCATCATCTTTGAAGAAGTACGGTCCAATGATGCCACCAGCCCATGAAACGCACCAAATGCTCTAGCAATGCTTCTGGCTGATATTTACTCCAAAATCGACAATTCTGCTTATTTACGTACCCATTCAGCCAAAAATGAGGTTCGTCACTGAACACAATTTTTCGGTAAAAAAGTGGATCTTCGGCCAACTCACCAAAAATTCTACGTTGCGGTAGGTCGTTCGGCTTCAATTCTTGCACCAGCTTTATTTTGAAAGGCTTCACACCTAAATCTTTCCGCAAAATTGTCCACGTTGTTAAGTTACAGAGGCCCAATTGCTGCAAACGGCGACGAATCTATAATTGATGGTCATCATTAACACTGGCCGATACAGCTGCGATATTTTCTTCAGTTCGCACCCTACGTAAGCGTGTTGGTGTTTCAATGTCTAACAATGTAAATTTGGTGCGAAAATTAGTCACAATAGCCCGATAGCCGCTTCGGTGGGTCGATTGAACTGACCATAAAATGGAAGAAGAGCGCGATTAACATTCTTAACAGAGCACGCATTTGATAATAAAATTCAATAACTTGCAAGCGTTGTTCGTTTGTAAGACGATTCATGGTTAAATTATAGACCAAACTGAAGATGTTTGACAGTAAAACAAAACACGAAACGTGCGTGAGCTGTTTAAACCAGTGTTGCCAAAAAGATAATAGTTAAAAAATCACCCTTTACATACATTTTACTTTTTATAGAAGCAACAAATTAATTGCAATTACTGATTTGCTAAATCTGTCGAAAATTACAGCACGTGCTCAGAATTGTCGGAAAAGCGGTTGGCAGCGTCTGGTAGAACATATGATGTGTTTGAAGCTTCACATCTGTGCGAATATTGAGAGAAAGAACAATCGAAAAGTGTTTTTGGCTTATCAGACAGATTAGTTATCGATTACTAATCGATGATGGTGCCAATATTAAATTTGAAATTTGAATTAATCGCCGCTAAATCAGCCCTTTCTCCCACTGTGCGTTGGTCGGAACAGCTCGTCGCAGTCCTACTTCATGGTTTAAATTTTTCTATATTCTTAATGCGCTTCCTGAGGCCTTGAGTAAATGTTGGCTTAGGCTCTCTTTTTTTAATGCACCCAGCGTGCGATGCGTTGCTCTTCAGAGTAACTAAATCCAAAAATAAGCCGAAAATGCTCAAAAATGCTCCAATTTCTTGCTGTGTTTTGCGAAATATCAGAAAACTATATATATAAATTTAGCACTTGTTCAAAGCTTTCTCGTATTTATAAATAATCACAGCCACAATTCAATTAACAACTTTTCTGGCGTCTGACCAGCTTGACTTGAATATTGTTTTTCGTGCGCAGTGTAATTCCCGCAGTGAATACAAAATCTTTTGGATCGACCAGTGGCAAAATCTGAAAATGCTTCAAAATCACCAGCATCAAAGTTTTCATTTCCTGCATGGCATACTTTTGACCTAAATGGAGAGAACAAAAGAATGTTAACTCACATGCATAATTCTTGAGAAGAATCGCTTGCTTACCTATGCAATTACGCTGGCCGGCACTGAATGGTATGTAGGCATAAGTGTGACGGTCCTTAACATTTTCGGGCAAGAAGCGTTCCGGCTGAAACTCATCCGGTGAGGGCCAATGCTTGGGATGGCGATGTATATCAAAGACATGTATGGTGATTTGTGTATGCGAGGGCAGAATCAAACCATTGCTCAGCTCAGTCTCGCGCACTGTTTGGCGACCCATTATGGGAACCGAGGGGAACATGCGCATCGTTTCCTTAACAAAGCATTCCAGATAACGCAGCTTCGACAACTGATTGATGTTCAAATTGCTAAAGTCATCTGAAGAGTAGAGAAGACATTTGAACTAACATTCTTAACTGGGTTACTCCAACTTACCCTCTATGTGCTCTTCAATTTCCTTAAAGCAAAGCTCCTGCTTGTCCGCATACAAAGACATATTCATGAGTCCAAATATCAAACCCATGGAGGTGGTATCATAACCCTCAAACATTAGTGTATCCACTTCCTCACAAATGCCCGCATGATCGATCAGTCCATCCTTCTCTGCACAAATTAAAGTATCCAGCATGGCAAAACGTTCCTTTTTGTTGGCGAAACTGGATTAAAAATAATTAAGTTTCGATGGAGAAAAAAGTAAACTTAAACGCTCACTCACATGTCATCATCCGCCAACTGTTTACCACGTCGCTCCTCCAAAGCCTGCTCCAGAAGAACTCTACGTTTGGCAATAATGTGACTGGAAAACTCATGAACCACACGCAAAAATGGCTCATACTCGCTGGCCGCAAACAATTCATAGGGCTTACGGTGCCAATAAATGGGATTGCTTATACGCCTTATAAAGCATTTCTCAATCATTTGAAAACTTTCACGATAACGGTCACCCCGCTCGGCCATGTCGTCTAACTTAATGCCCATGGCGGTTTCTGAAAAAAATACAAAGTCAGTGGCGTAACTACGAACGTGCAAACCGGTGCAGTGCACCGGGACCCTTAAGCTCAAGGCGCCCTTGGGCCCCTAGCAGCGAACTTCAAGTTTAAATATACAAGAATTTTCCCACCTTTGGAATGTAAATAAAATAAACTTCAACACGACTTTAAATATGGCAACTTATTTAAATGAATACAAGTTTCCCCTGCGAGGGAACCACTTCTAGTAAAGATGAGCGTAGTTTTGCAGGAAGTATTAAAACAATAATGCTAAATTCCTGTAACTTGTATTGAATGTCATCAAATATGCATCTAAAACTTTACAAAAACGCGATATCAATTTGAGTGAGTTCACTTCTGATTACCGATTTTGAAATTGAGAAGAAATATTTAAAATTTTAATTTTCAATAATTTGCTAGACACAATAATAGTTCAATTAAGTAAATGTTTTTCGGGTATGAATGCAGTCAGTCAAATATTTAATTTTTTTCACCCAATTCTTTTCTGGATGTAAATGAAAGAACTTTATTACAAAAATGCGACCAATTTCAAAGTAAATATTCTAATATAATTGGCCCCAACTGTTCCATTCAATTACTTAATATTTACCACCTTCTTCTAAGGCATGGATTACTCACCAATTCTGTTAAGAAATTATAAGAAAATATGGAGTACTTGAATGCTATCTTACAGAAGTATATACGTTAATGTTACTGTTGTATACAATTCCTGTCATTTCAGAAGAAGCTGATCTACGACATTAATCTTTGATCGCAATTGAAAACAAAGCCGTATTAGTCCTAGATTTAATCGAAGACAATGATAGTTTTGAGAAAGCTACAGCAAAGAAATTATAATGATTTAAAAGTGGTGCCCAAAATGACACAAGCCTTTCCTATGGGATAGGAACTCATAATTCTGCAGGCCTCGCACGCATCGAGAGAGAGAATTCGTGTGTTCTATAAATAGCACGCTCGGCGGCTTGCTCTCTCATGACGTGTGCATTCGTTTTTGTTTCTTCTCTCACGTGGCATTTGTTGGTTTGCTTTTTGCTCATGTTTGACATTATGACGTTTTCCTCGCGTTTCGCTGCTACACACACAAGTGCAAAGCTTGATAGTGTGAGTTTGGGCAACACTGATTTTAATTGTTATATCGCGGGGGAAAGACTCCTGTATACTCCTGATGTGTCTCCCTCCAACCCATATATTTCATAGGAATCAGGAAACAATGCTTCAACGACCCACTCCACCTGACTCATTTCATTTAAGTTTTTCAGAAAAACACAGAAAAATTCGTTTGGGCTTGACTGGAATTTGACCCTTGAACAGTTTTGCAGACGCATGTCTAGAGGGCTACTTGTGCTTTGTTGAGCTGACAAGAGAGAGATCAAAAAGAGAGCCAACTCGCTCTCTCTCTTGTATATCTCTGTGTTAAAAACCGGGTTTGTTGTTGTTTAAACTTTAAAGCAAATATTATCCGATCGAGAACAACTTAACTCATTCCAAGTTCTTATTTTAAGTTGAAGGCAACTCATTTTTTATACAGGTTTTTTCCCTTTGTGTAGTTTTGCTGAGCTCTGCTGTGTACGAAAATGAGCCGATGGCAAAGTAGTTTTTTACCTCGAAAGTATTTATATACATATATAATAATATGACGTCGACTCGAAACAACTTAAATAGTTTATTATAGTATATTATTTTTTTTGCACCTGGGCCCTTGGCTACTTAGTTACGCCACTGCTTGTGTCACTAAAAGGGCTATATCTCCTAAACAAATTCGAGTTTTTGGGGAAATATTTTTGAATATCTAAACTATGAAAATATACAAAAAAAAAACAAAATCCATTTTTTATACCCTTGGAGAAGGTATATTAAAATTGTCCGGATGTTTGTAACGCACTGAAGGAAGCATCTCCGACCACATAAAGTATATATATTCTTGATCAGCATGACGAGCTGAGTTGATGTAGCCATGTCCGTCTGTTACTATGCTATCTCCTCCGACAGTTTTAAAGCTATCTTAACCAAACTTTGCACGAAGCCTCTTGGTACAAATACGCTGCACATTTGTCGGAACCGGCCGGATCGGATGACTATAGCATATAGCTGCCAAGGAACGATCGGTTGAAAAGTAGTTTAAGTGAGAAAAACGTTTTTGTTTTTTTTAGAGCTATCGCTCCCAGACCTCGTACTTATAAGTTTTCTATGATCTTACATAATTTCACCAAGCGTTATTAAAATCGGACAACTGTATGGCATAGCTGCCTGTCTTAGTGCATCCTGACTTGTTACTAATCAATGTTACATACTGACACATAATTTTGTCAAGTTTGATCCAAATCGGATGACTATAGCATATAACTGCCTTAGGAACGATAGGTCGAAAAAATAGTTTTAGTGAGAAAAACTGTTTTGTTTTCAATGCAAACGTCTTCGAACCTTGCGTTTATAAGTTCTCTAAGTTCTCTCAAATAATTTCGACAAGTTTTATGAAAATCGGACAACTATATGGTATTGCCATACAAAATGCGCAAATTTTTTGCCTGTGGGACCTTAGCTTTAGTATAAAAAACTTTTTTGTTTTCATTGATATCGCTCCCAAACTCGTTACTAATCAATATTATATGCTAACACACAATTTTGTCAAGTTTGATCGGTCGAAAAAATAGTTCTAGTGAGAAAAACATATTTGTTTTTAATGGTAGCGTCTTTTGGAATATTATCTGTTTCGACCAATATAGGAAAGTTAGATCAAAATCGGATGAATATATCGTACAGGTGCCATACAACAAACTGGCAGGCACATATTAGCTTCAAGGGTATATAAATTTCGGTCGAGCCGAAGTTAGCTTCCCCTTTTTTTTTTGCAACTTGTACTACCCTTTTTATTTAATGTTGTCCAAGGATAAGGAGGACGCATGGTATTCGTTCCGTTGTGTTGTCACTTAAGTTCTTGGAAGTTTCAAAAGTCCTAACTACAAAGAATTTGTTGCACATTTAATAAGAAACGAGAGCGTAAGTTAAAGTCGGCTCTAACCGACTTCGATATACCCGTTACTCATGAAAAACATGTTTAACAGTGTTCCTGCGTTCCTTAGTGTGACCATCCAAAAAGTATGCAACATTTTTTAGGGTGGTAGCGGGGAGGGCTTGGTTCACTTTTTTGCTTATAACTTGAGAACCGTTCATCCGATCTTTGTCATTCTTTCGGCAAATCGATTCAACTAACTATCTCTAGAAGGTGCGAATCCTTTATCTTTAAAACTGTAGGAGATATAACGTTTTTTCCGAATTGCGGGGGCGGGAGGGGGCGTGGCCAAAATTTGAAACAAACTTGATCTGCTTGCAGATAAAAGAAGCATTTGTCCCATACATGTCAAACCTCTATCTCTTACCATCTCTGAGATCTAGGTGTTCATACAGACAGACGGACGAACGGACGGACGGACGGACGGACGGACGGACGGACAGACGGAAAAGGCTAAATCGACTCGGCTGTTGATGCTGATCAAGAATATATATACTTTATATGGTCGGAAATGATTCCTTCTGCCTGTTACATACATTTGCACGACTTTAGTATACCCTTTTTACTCTGCGAGTAACGGGTATAATTATGAGAGAATAGGTAACGGTATTATATTAAAGTTTTCATTATATTCACACGGGTCACATTGTATTGCAAACATGAGTTAAAATGTCGTTAAAAATTCATTTTTTTTGATTATATAAAACCTCAGGGATGGGAGTGATGAGCATGGTAAACGATTTCATCAGGATATGAAGATTATGGAACGCCCCTGTCAAGGATTTTGGGATGAGGCCATAAAGGGGTGACTTTTGTTGGTTTCTCACGCGAGAGGAAAACTGTGCACACAAATGGCGGAGCAAAACGGACCGTAAACATTTTCAATACCATTTGAGCAGAAAAATTTAAATTGCTCAATTTTTAGATAAATGCTAATAACATCTATAACTTCCAACAGATTTCGATATATATATATATATATAATTTCTTATATATTACTTTATTTTCTTCTTTCTTAGTTAAAATAACGGTGTGATTAACAGCGTTTTAAAATTTTTGATAAAAATAAAACAAAATGATAGATATCTTTGTAATTAGCATCTACCCTACAAATTTGACAATAAATGGATGCATGAATGATTGAAAGGTAATTTTAATAGCTTTAATTGGATTATAAAACTTATTTATAAGTTATTTCATAATTGAGATATTTGTAATTAAGTGGGAATCATTTTTTTCAAAAATGCAAAAAACGGTAATTTGGAACTATATAAAAATCTGTTCTACTAAGATAGATATTTGTAAACTCCAGATGCAGATTCAGCGCGTGATTTTACAGAAGGAATGACATCAAATTGTACCAAAACAAAAATTACGAAGTGGGCCTAGTGAACAACTGAACAAAGGTGAGTAACCAAACTTACCGCAAATGCTATTCAGTGTAAATCTGGGTATAAGCTCATTAAGCGAAATATTGCTCTCTGCCTGAGCTAGAAAAGGTTGCACAAACTTCAGACTTTCTGCTCTGTGAAAATAAAGAAAATCAGTCGAGTGTCTCATTTTAGCGAAATAACTCATTCTACTTACTTGAAAATCTCTTGAAAATTACCCAATATATTGAAATGGAACGTGGGTGTCAACATCTTGCGACGCATATGCCATTTTTTGCCTATACCAAATAACATTAGCTAATTCACACTTCCATTTTCTCCTCAAACTCACCTGTTGAGGTCAGTAGCCCTGTTTTCAAAGCCGGCTCTAAAAAATCATAGACCAGTCCCTTCGTTATCAAATTCGGATCGTTTAATATAATCTCAGCGTTTTCGGGATCAATTATATTGAAAATTGGTGTACCCATGTTGTATTCCAAATAACTCTTGCCCATTTGCTTAGCCGATTCACGGGAATAGTTGAACACGTCAGCTTTTAAATATTTAATTTAGATTACTTTTCAAATTCAATTTGTTTGAGGCTCACCATCATTCTTGCCATACAAATCGAAGGTATTGCCAAAAATCGTTCGTCCCTTGGCTGTGGGCACTATGCTCTCCAACGGACGCCCATCCTTTGTACGCACTCGACGCGAAAAGAAGGCAAGAATATAATAATCCTTGTTGATTCTGTAGAGCCAGTGGATCAGCACACCCAATGCAACAATCAACCAAATGCCCATGCTAACACAGATCTACTGAAGACGGTTCCATGGTGGCGCCCCTTTCGCTCGTTGAATAAAAATATGCAAGTCACAACTGAGAGTTTTGATAAGATTAGTTTACTACACACCTGTTGTGTGTTGTAAACATGATAAAGTTTTACCAGGTGGCCGGTCTGAGTGCGTTCAGCAAAGTTTAGAGAGTGATAAGAAACTCTGTGACATATACACTTAGAAAAAAAAATGTTGTGAGTGTCGTTAACACTCACGAGTCTTTGATGTGAAACCTGATGCTAGTCAGTGATGAATCACTCTTTAGTCACGGTTTAGTCAATGTTTAGTCACTTTGTTTGGCCCACTGTGCCCCGGCTGGGCTAAGGCTAAGGTGCCCGGGTAACAAATAGTCCAGTCTCGAACGTTGGGCTCAGGCAATTGGCGACCGCCTGTTCTAAGTAGCCTTGCCGCCGGTAGATTGTACGGAAACCCAAGAAAAGGACCTTCAAGCATGAAGAAAAGTAACCAACTAAAGTTTAAGCAGGAGGCAGATAGACTGGGAGCGTTCCAGATTAGTGAGAGACGAAAAACGTGCATCAGTGCCCAAAACCCTCCCTCCGTATGGCAAAGGAGCTACGAACTGGGGCTCCACCCCAAGTAACGTAGCAGACGTTGCGAAAAAGGTGAGGGTAGCGGTAGTAACTGAGGAATACCCTTAGGTAAACCTTAATTAAGAGGAGCTATCTGCATTTGAGGATGCGATACTTGAGGAAGTCTTCCTGGCATGTTGGGATACGCCCATTAGCTTCGCAGGAATCCAGTTCCGGCCGGGTTATCTGAACATTGACTGCAACGATGGGACAACCGTGGGGTGGCTGATGTGCAACGTGTCAAGGTTGACAGAATAGAAGGGAGTACCCCTTGTCGGTAAAATGGGAGAGAATATCCCCTCGCTCCAGCTCATTACCGTCTTTCTCCCAAGAAGTGCCTCGAAAGCGGATGAAAGCGGGTCCTCACAATTCTGAGGAACCAAAACAACATCGTGACCAAGGAGGCGGGGCCGTTATGGTCATAGGCGTCGACGAAGCCTCAATGCAGGGCATCATCTCGATGGGTGAAGGGAGGTTGGACTCAACCTAAACCCTGCGAAAACCATTATAGTACCGTTCATCAGAAAATACAAGCTAAGCAGAATGAGCCCAATACATTACACAAGTACCACTTTGACAGGAATTTCACTGTACACCAAAGCAATAATAGAAAATAGATCTTACTAGAAGAAACACATAAAATGCAACCACATACAATTATGTGGTATTCAGACGGGTCTATGAGGAACTGAAACTGGGGTAGCAGGATTAGGAATGAAAATATCTGAACCAATTGCAGAATTTACGAGCATATTTCAAGCCAAAGTATGTCCCATGTCCCGTTGTGCAGACCGTAATAATGGGACAGAACTACCATAATAGAGAAATAGCTATCCTCTCCGATAGCCAAGAAGCGCTCAAAGCGCTCAGCAGCAATAAGTTCACCTTTAAGCCAGTGTCAAAAACATAGATCAAATTGGA
Organism: Lordiphosa stackelbergi; assembly: GCA_018904235.1. NCBI lineage: Eukaryota > Metazoa > Arthropoda > Insecta > Diptera > Drosophilidae > Lordiphosa > Lordiphosa stackelbergi. The sequence goes on from JAEIFU010000081.1 coordinate 21,561, forward strand.
CCAGCTAGGCAGCAGGAACAACACGACCCTACGAAGGATACCGGGGCATAACAATATTCCCGGAAACGAATTGGCCGACGAATTGGCGCGAAAGGATGGTCCAGCAATGGTAGGGTCAGAACCCTACTACGGCAAAGGCCAACACACAATAAACGGGCTCCTAAAAAAGCAAGAAAATACGCTTAGAACAGCCTCTTGCACAGAGAAAACAAATTCAAAAGCTACACGAAAATGTAGAATTTCTACACGTTATCGACAGGGATTTTCAACCCATTTCTTTTGTGTAGCTTTTCTGCACGTCGTTTAGTATTGACGTTTCTACACGCGTCGTGCAGCCAATTTTTCAAGTTTTCTCGGTGTGGGTAATCATCAGGGAGATGAGATAAGCTCAAGCTTGTTAATAGTGAACCACAAGCTTAAAAGTTTCCAAAAGTTAAAAGACAGGGCTCTACACGGGTCACAGCACACTGCGGAGCTACATGTAATGTAAAATGTAAAATTGGCTATACAGCTCCTCCAACAGGGCCAAGCCAAGCTTCTCTCAATCTCTTGGCGTGTGTGCTTTACATTTTTCGCACAAAAGAAACGGACCTACACAGTTTAACGCCAAATCCGAACGGCAAAGTTTGAGAATTTGCTTTTTCATGGCTAGTTTACTTCACAGCTGGTGCCAATAGCTGGTAAAGATGACCTAATTTCTAAAGAAAGAAAAAACTTTTATTATTAGATGTTCAGAGGCGGGATCGAACCCACGACCTCCGCCCAGCAGTCCAGCACACTAACAGCTGGGCCACAGACGGCTGCTAGGGTTGCTTCACATAAAATAATGTATTGGGTCAGCTGTTTTACTATTTTATTTAGCTATATTAAACCATATTTGTTATGACATATTCAAATTAATAATTAACTAAAAATAAATGGACTTAAAATATTAATAAGAGCTTTGTAAATTCAAATCATGGAGATGGTGACAACTCTGGCTGCTGTCGATATACGCAAACACGCGCGCAGGGCAGCCAGACAGCTGTTTATAAAACCGACTTCGAAACCGAGTTCGAAAAGTAAAAATGTAACCAATCGATGATAATCGATATTATCGATATTGATATTTTGAGAAATATCGACAACCCTAATCTGCGCCTAGAATACCTGGCTCACCGTCTACGCCCACTCACCCCTACCCCATCCACATCTACCAAACTCCTTTTTAACCCACACCAGTGGCGTAGATAGGGGGGATTAAGATCATCAATCCCCCCCATTAAGTTTACAAATCGGAATTACAGGACGAACTTGAAGATGAACAGAGAAAAAATCTAAAACCTAATTTTGAAAAGAAATAATTAAATTAATAAAAGGTTATACATAGTAAGGAATACTAATTCTTACCTTTTCTCAGAAACTTGTTAAAAATTTCCTTCAACTGATCTCGTCTTACACAGAGTTTTCGTGCAAAAAAATCGCAGGGTGCATGGTTGGTACATATGTACATGGTTTCTTTTTAAATCAAATTCAAAAATTCAACGACAGAAATATCCTTTCGTCAAGTATTTTACATATATAGAAACACGTTCTAACAGCACATGAACAACAAAGCAAAGCCAAGATGTTTTGAATTATATGAAATACTGTGACGAAGAGAAATTTCTGTCGTTCTGCGTAAGGGGCTTTCACAAATAAATTTAATTACCATTCCCATTTACCAAGCTTAGGTCCCACAGGCAAATAATTTTCCAAAATTTTAAAGAAAGCTTGTCTAAATAGCCATGATCGCAGATTTTGCATGACTTAAATCTAAAACTATTGTCTTAACACGTAAATAAGTTAATCAAATATGGCCTAAAAGTTCAGTTTTGCCCACTTTTTTTTTACATGCCAAACTTTTATTAAAACATGTGCATGTTTTTTGCCTGTGGGAACTTAACGTCAATGTTTACTCTTTTAGCGGACTGTGCATAAAAATTTTTTTTTAAATCTGCCGATTCGCTTTTTTTTTCCAATACTTTACCTCATTGACAACATTCGTTAAAAAATTTTAGAAAAATTTGACAAAATTGTGGAATCGCAATTCCCCCAAAAAATTTTGAAATACTAGTAGACTCGCGCGCTTCGCTGCTTACTAAATGAATTTAATGTTTAATTTTTCTATCATAAAATGTTCCGTTCTACAGAATGACACAAAATGAAATGAAATAGGCGTTCAAACACACATTTTGGGACCAAATTTGAGATCGTTTTGACTAATTTTTAATTTTTGAGGAGCCTATTTATAGAAAGGTAAATTTTTTTTTATAAAAACCATGCCACATACTCTGGCTATCATTTAAAATCTCGCGAGATCATTTTTTGTGTGTGTGTGAGTTTTTGAAATATTCTTTGGCACCAAAAAATATTTTATGGATCATCCTTTTTAATGACCACTCTGTCTGCCCCGTACTTCAAACATTTTTTAGACTGTGAAAAGCATTTGAGCTTAAGTTAAAGTTTTGATTTAAAGATGAAGTTTTAAAAAGAGACCATGGGTAACCGCCGAAACTTTATTGCATTTTAATTTTTGATAGTTCGCGGTCCATCAAAGGAATTTTTAGAGCTAAGGGGGGACTTATACTATGCAATTACCTTATATTATTGGAGTAAGTAGTTCCACTATTTATTTTTCTTTATTTATTTGTCATTTGACGAAAAGCTTATACATACTTTTGTATTATACAAGACCTGCATTTTTTAAAATTCTTTTAAAAAAAAACTATCGATGAAACCGGAAATTATTTCGAATGAAAATTCTTAATATTTCGCGGCCTATGATAGAATGCCGTAGTTCTACACTATTACCGATAACAATAAAACAACTGAAAAAAACCATAAAAAAAATTTCTGAATTTTATCACCCCCCATTGCAAAAAGCCATCTATGCCACTGACCCACACCACAAAGGGCCATAAGGTCTTAACTTGATTACGGCCTCAGACGACCAGCCTATTTAATCTAAACTAACTATTCTGCCACCCTATTAAAACATATTACATATATATTTTACTTTCAACTGTTAAACTAAATCAGATGTCAGATATATGCAGATATGCCCGTGGTGATATTTTTCGGGGATATTTTTGTTTCAGCGTTCGGTCACACTGTTGTGAATAACTGTTTCGTGTGCGCTGGACATTTACATCAAAATGTTAAACAGTTATTTTAATAAAGTTGATGCACAAAAATCGCAGTGCAAGCTGTGCAATAAAGTTGTAAAGACCAGTGGCAACTCAACAAATATAAAGGTGCACTTAAAAGCAAAACATGGAGATGCTTGGCAGAAATGCAACTTATCAACGGCAAATGTAAGTATATGTTTAACATTTTGAATTCTGGGAATTTGTGTTCTTCGTGTGTGGAATTGGCGGCTATTTATGCATTTTTTATATTGCGGCTGCACATTAAATGTACTGGTATTGAACCTAAATACATATGTGCATGCTTGTATATCTGTACATATGTTTGTAAGTCTAGAAAAAAGGACATAAACAGGCTCGGACTTGTTCAATCTCCGGAAGCTCTAATGTAAATCTATAATTTTATTTTAAATCTTCGAATTTTTTTAGACGAAAATTCCACTAAACCAGAAAATTCCACTAGTGGATGCGATAAAAAATATGGGACCCTTCAAAGGTAAATATGGAAACTAAATAATTGAATTTTTTTTACCAAATAATGTACGTGTGTCTGTTTGCAGATAATGGACGTAAATCAATTGAAATATCGGAAGCTGTGTTACGTATGATATGCAAGGACAATCTTCCTGTCCGCTGTGTGGAAAAGGAAGGGTTTAGGTACCTTATGAGCAAATGCGTGCCCCTGTATAAAATGCCAAGTTGCTCAAAGGTTTGTATATTTAATTAGTATACTCTATCCATCCCCACCTCCACTTGCCAACGACAAGGTGTTTTTTTTTTTTTGGGTAATATGTAAAATCATTAAAATTTATAATCTCGTCTTTATTTACAGGTTACAAAATTGATTGAAGAAAAGTATGATAATTGCAAGGATAAAGTGAAACAGGCGTTTCAGCAAATCTATAGTTTTGCATTTACCTGCGATGCCGTTACCATTACCAACTCTAACAGGGCCTATCTGACGGTTACAGCTCATTTTGTGAGAAATGGATCAATTGATTCTATTTGTCTTCAAGCCGTTCGGATGGATGAGGTAAGCCGATTCAAAAACAGGAAAATGTTTTAGTGTGTTTTACCACTATTCAAGATATGGTTTAAAAACTCATTTGTTTCCAGTTTTGAACGGTTTCTCTTTAATTTTTAAAATGCATTTTTGAAATGCAAATAAATATGTATTTTCTTCTTTTTTTGTAGTCACCCACCGCAGTCTACTTATCAAGTTTGTTGATGGAAGCTGTAGAATTATTTGGTATTAAAGAACCGAAGTGGCGAACCTTAACCACAGACAATGCAGCAAATCTGAAATCAGCATCTTCACTTTTTTTGGGCATTAACAAGCATATTCCCTGTCTGGCACATACAATTCACTTGCTAGTGGATGAATCACTTAGGAGCATTACTTCATTTACTAATATCTTAGATAAGATAAAGCGACTTGTAAACTTCTTTAAACGCAGCGTTGTTGCAATGGATGCTCTTCGCCAATCACAGCTTTCCGATGGCACTCCAGAAGGCCGAGTAAGAACACTTGACCAGAACGTGGACAACCGATGGAACTCGTGCTTGGATATGATTACCGCTTTTGTGGATTTGTCTGCTGTAGTATCATCAGTGTTACTCGAACGCAGCGAGCATGCCGAATGGGGCAGTGTACCGGAAATGATAACATCCAAAGAGATAAATATTTGTCGTGATTTTATAAATCTTCTTGAACCCTTCAAAGAAATCACTGAAAAAGTCAGCGGCGAAAAATACGTTACCGTGAGCTTGGTAATTCCATTATCAGTATTGCTACAAAGACGATTGTGCGGTATGCAAATGAAATCAAATGAAGGCCGTTTAGCAAAAGAAGTTTTTATGAAATGTGCTTCTGCTCGTCTAACTCCTCTTCAAAACAATAAAATTTTGGTCAAGTCCACTCTGCTTGACCCACGGTTTAAGAAAACATATTTTGAATCTGCGTTGATTGTCAATAATGCTGTTGATGAAATAGTCGAGGAAATCAAAAACATCAAACATCAGAACGTAAGTAAATTACCCAATTTCTAATAAATGAAAGTTTGACAATCAATTATTGGCTTGGCATTATGCAGCCGCTATGTAGATAATGAGATTGTCTCTCTTGTACATTTTTGCAATAACATGTATCTTAAGTTAATTCCATTTATGCATATAGTTTAATCTATTATAGTCTCGCGCTAACTTTGTTAACTTCCTAAGAAACTGAGCTTTAACATCCAATATATATTTCTTTTAGGAATCATCATTTAATGCATATAATAACTCGCTCTCTGAAGGATCACTCTTCGCTGATCACAATATTGCGATGCTAACTCAACAATCACCAGGACAGGGGAATAAATTATTGGATCTGTATTTTAATTTACCGTTGTTTGCCCTGAAGCGGGACCCTATTAAGTTCTGGATTGCAGAGAAAGACTCATTGCCAGTGCTTTCTGACTTGGCATTGTCATATCTTATTACACCGGGAAGCTCCGTGCCATCGAAACGATTGGCATCGGCTATAAAAAGTGTGGTTTCTGACACCAAAAGCCCAATGACCGCTGAACACATAACTCAACGCGTCTTCCTAAAATCTTTGTCTAACGATTATTGGTAAAATCAGAAGTTTTTAAGTTTCGAAGATTTAACTGAATAAGTTTTTTTCATGCTTTGTAGTTCGTAATGCTCTAGTTTAAAAGATGATGAATTAAAAAAGTAAACACTGCTTTCGTTCCATAAATTTAAATTCATGAATAAAATTTCCGAACTTCTTATGTTATCTTTTGTTAATTTAATAAAATTAAATTATCTTTTTGTCAATTTAATAAATATAACGTCAAATGACGCCTCAATTACCTCAATATACCTATCCATTGTTAAGATTCGGGCTTTTATTGAAAAATATCGAAAACATCGATGTTTTTGACACCAAAATATTTATATCGATATGATACTTTTCCAATGTCGCCAAAAATATCGATATAGATATTTTTGAAATATTCGACAAATTTATAGCAGCTGTAGGCCAATCATTTAAAAAACGATATTTGCAAAATTTCTATATGAGTTTAGAAACAGGTGAAAGGTGGATATATAATAAATAGGTATGTATATATTTTTGTTCTACCCCATGAAGATCATTATCGAATATTTTTCGGAGGCGATATGTCGGATATCGAATATTTTTTTGGTGATATTTTTCGGGGGATATTTTTGTTTTAGCGTTCAGTCACAATGTTTCGAATGTTTCTGGACTGGATATGAAAGCACAATGTTTAAAGTTGTTTTATTAGCTGTAAACTGTGCAAAAGTTGTAACGCCCCCCGCGCGGCTCCACAACCATAAAGGCGGGTGTTTTGCCACCACAGCAAAGAAGGTGTGGTGGAAAAGAAGCACCTCTTTTTTAACAATAGTAAAGAATATCATGATTCCAGCATGACGACTATCGTCAGTAGTCTGTGGCAGTCACCTGCCACATATTGTTCTCCCTTTAAACACAAGTCTGCGACATCTGAAGACATAATTTTTGAAGGATCACTCTTCGCTGATCACAATATTGCGATGCTAACTCAACAATCACCAGGACAGGGGAATAAATTATTGGATCTGTATTTTAATTTACCGTTGTTTGCCCTGGAACGGGACCCTATTAAGTTCTGGATTGCAGAGAAAGACGCATTGCCAGTGCTTTCTGACTTGGCATTGTCATATCTTATTACACCGGGAAGCTCCGTGCCATCGAAACGATTGGCATCGGCTATAAAAAGTGTGGTTTCTGACACCAAAAGCCCCATGACCGATGAGCACATAACTCAACGCGTCTTCCTTAAATCTTTGTCTAACGATTATTGGTAAAATCAGAAGTTTTTAAGCTTCGAAGATTTAACTGAATAAGTTTTTTTTATGCTTTGTAGTTTGTAGTAGCTCTAGTTTAAAAGATGATGAATTAAAAAAGTAAACACTGCTTTCGTTCCATAAATTTAAATTCATGAATAAAATTTCCGAACTTCTTATGTTATTTATGAAATAAAAAATAAATATCTTTTGTTAATTTAATAAATATACGTTAAATGACGCCTATATTTTCATATTCATTGTTCAGATCTCGGGCTTTTTTTGAAAAAATATCGAAAATATCGATGTTTTTGACACCAAAATATTTATATCGAAATGATACTTTTCCAATGTCGCCAAAAATATCGATATAGATATTTTTGAAATATTCGACAAATTTAGTAAAATAGCAGCTGTAGGCCAATCATTTAAAAAGTATTTCGCAAAATTTCTATATGAGTTTAGAAACAGGTGAAAAGGAGGTGTATATAAAATGGTCCAGAAAAACGCGAAATTTTCAAGACAGTTAAATACACGGAAGATAAAGATTCAAAGTTCTGAAAAATAGTCGGAAATTACTACATTTTCGTATAGCGGTAAAATATAAACAAGGGTAAATATATAAACTCAGCGAAATTCAATTAAAGGCACATGGATATTTTATGTTTTATGGGAAATTAGATGAGGAACGAATCAAATTTTTATGAAAAACCAAAGTGAATAACGATATTAGTTCAACAAATGTCTTAATACTACAACTCAACAGGTGTTAGATTAACAAACAAATTCATTTTTTTACAGCGAAATTCAATTATATGGCAAAAAACAATATACATATTATTGTCGAAGAAAATGATGATTAATAGTGAGTCCAGCAGATTTTGAAATCACTTCAAAAATTCGTTTTGGCATTGAATCTACCTCAGTGCAATAAGTATATGTGCATTAACATTTTTGGAAAAACCTTGTTTTAAACCAAACGATTCAAGCCAAGTATATTTTTTACTTATAGCTCTAGAGCCAGTAACTAAGAACTGCCTTACAGTACTTCAATATTTATTAACAAAAATATTATTTAACAAATGTATTTCATCTTAGGAATAGTATATGTGCATTATATAGTTCTTAAAATTTTGTATTAAGTTCAAACTTTTGATCAACTTTAATAGTTAATTGCTTTCCTTTGCCTCTAGACTTTTGCACGGTTTGGCATGAATCTGCCAGATTTTGGAGAGTTTCATGCTTATTAACTCCCCATTCTGCAAGCAAAGCGTACTTTAAATGCTTATTGAGTCGAACTGCCTCCCACCTTTATAAATCCTGGCTGAGAGGATACCCCAGAGGTCCTCAATTGCGTTCAAGTCAGGACTGATAGCCGGCCACCCAGTACAGGTATTTTCTTGAAGAAAAATAGCCTTTGTGGCTTTTGACGTGTGGATTGGAGCGTTGTCCTGTTGAAAAATCCATCTATCTTCGTAAAGATCGTCTGCAAATCTATTAATTCACTCTCCAGCAATGAATATAGATTTCGAGTTTGTCTTATTGGAATAAAACATAGCCGAGACTTTCCGCATATCCGAAACAGGCCCAAATCATCAGATCCACCGCCGGCCGCGGTTCTGGTTTTCTTAAGTCACGCCAATACTTAGACAGCCATCAGACCACAAGATAACTTTTTTCACGAAAAATACGTTTCGGACTTCGGTCCTTGACCACAACGCCACGAGCCTAATGCGTCACATCGACACCCCCGAATGTTTATACATTTCATTTTTGATCCCCTACACTGCCAACTTACCACCACCCACACACCTCACATCTCCTCGCCCACGTTTCTAGGAGTTTTTTAAGAATTACTATCGTTTTCTTTCACACCTGCTTTCTGTGTAGCCCCACCTCTCATCCTTTCTCCTTCCCACTTTGTTTCACCGTTCTTAATTAAATTTTCACCTTCCTTTTTTTTATAAAAACATTTTGTTGCACGCCGACCATTAATGCACACTATGGTTTGCATAAACTTTTCCGACCCCGCCACTCAAATTTGATAACGGTACTAAATAACCGAAAAAAATAGATAACAGCATATAGACTACGTCGTGACCTTTTGAAACCTAAAAAATTTTGGCCCATTCATGCTACGCTCTGAGATTCCACCGCCGCGTTAGGATTTAGATTTGGGGAACGTGCTGGCCACTTTATAACATCGATCTGCTTCTCCTGAAACCAATTAACGCTGAGTCGTGATACATGTATGGCAGCGTTATCCTGCTGAAAAATGGTGTCTGAAGTAGGTTGCTGATCCAAAAAGTTTATTAATACTTCATCCAACATGGTTATATACTTTTCCGGGTTCATACATAGTAACTAAAATCAGCCCATATCATTAACAAACCTCCTCCAAAGTTCCGCTTAGTAGAAAAGGATTCGGGCTTCTTCAAATCGTGTTAGTAATAATTAAAACCATCTGGAACGTCAAGGTTGAATTTTTTCTCGTCTGAAAATATTACCTTTTTCCATTGATCGGTTCATGACATGTGTTTTTCGGCAAACTCCAATCTTGCAACTTTATGTGATTCCTTTAAAGCTGGTCAGACCTCATTTTCTTCCAAACTAGCCGATTACTTCCAGATAAAATTTGTTGTACACAACGCTTAGTAACAGGTAATTGTAAGTCAGCTCTTATTTGTGATGCAGTTGCATTTTTTTGTAAGACAGCCCGAATTATAGCGGATTTTACACGAGAAGAATCTTTTGATTATTATTATTTGATCGATTTGTATTATATTTCTGCTTTAAGTTGATTACATTATTCACTGCAGATGAAGATCTTTTCAATTTAATGGCAATTTGCCCATTAGACATGCCAGTATCCTTGTAAGCAAGGATTTTGGCTGTTTCTTTAGATGATAATGTTTTTCGCTTTCCCATATCAATATTCAGAGAAATTTTCAATAGGATATAATTTGTATCTGTTTAAATTAAACTCGTATACATAATCAAACTATCAAATTAAGAAAATTTTGCAACTTCTTCTTACTTAAGGACTTGAAACACACTGCCTTTAATAGAATTTCGCTTCAAAACGTTCACAAACTCTGAATAATGGGCAAGCTTTTGCCTAAACTAACTGTTAATGCTCTCTTTAAGCTAAAAATAGAAATAGAGAGACCAATGTAAAAGGGAGAATAGGATTGGAAGATGCCTTCTGGTTCCAATAAATTTTAAGGTGACTAAACGGACCCGCCTTTAATTGAATTTTGCTGAGCGTATATAGATCTCTCTTACCGATTTCGAATGCCGGACAAAGCCGATAGAAAACTCTATCAGGGGTGTTCTAGAAATCTCTAGAGATTTTCGTATAAACGATTGCACTTTGAACTAATCTGGGACTACTTTATTTGCAAAGTGCCAAGAATCAGACCGCCTACTAGATTATGTGGAAGGAAAAACGTACGCATCAAATCTACTTGGCTTTGAGCAGGCGGTTTCAAATTGCTCAACTTTTGTCATCTAATCTAGTAGCCGGGCATATTTGAGCCCCTAAACAAATAAATTCAAACAGCTTTAATATGAAATGCTAACGTTTATACGAAAACCTCTAGAGATTTCTGGAACACACCAATATATATTTTCTGAGTTGAACGCATAGCTCTCCCCCCCACTTGATCAGTGACGAGCTGAGTCGATTGAGCTTTGTCCGTCCGTCTGTCCGTCTGTCTGTCCGTCTGTCTGTCTGTTTTTACGCAATGTAGTCTCTCAGTTTTAAAGTTATCGAGCTGAAATTTGCGTCTCTTTTACTGCACACTGCTAATAGCGGACCGCCTCGATGACTTATCTTATAGCTGTCATAGGAAGTATCGGTGAAAATGGCTTTGTGGAAAAACTTTTTGTTTTTAATGTTAACGTCTCCCTCTTCAGCGATTATTATTTATAGCTTTCACTAGATTTGAAGTTTTGTTTAAAATCGGATAACTATACTATAGCGTCATAGGAACTACCGCGAAAAGTGGGTTTTAATGAGAAAAACTTTTGTTTTTAATGTTAACTGTCTCACTCAGCGATTATTAATATTATGCTCTTTTATACAGATTTTGAAGTTTTTGTCAAAATCGGATAACTATATCTAATAGCTGCCATAGGAACTATCGGTCGAAAAGTGGGTCTTTGTGAGAAAAACTTTTTTGTTTTTAATGTTAACGTGTCTCCATCACGAGTATTAATACTTACGCTTTTACAAAGATTTGAAGTTCTGGTCAAAATCGGATGACTATATCTTATAGTTTATGGAACTAGCGGTCGATGTTTTATGTAGAAAAATTGTTGGTTTTAATGCGGGCGTCTTAAACTCTGATGTATTAAAACATTTGCAAGGGTATAAAAACTTCGGCAAAGACGAAGTTAGCTTGGCCTTCTCGTTTTTTTGTTTGTTGTCAATTGTCTAAAAAAGTTAGGTGGTAGTTAGTTGAAGTTGTATAGAGATATCTTCTGATCCGATGGAATACAGTCGAGCCTGCGTATCAGCTTAAATACATGAATGATGAAAGATCCGCTATGTAATCCACTGATTGGATGTGGGTATACAAAAAATCTCTATATTTTCAAAATTGTTTTCAAGTATTCAAGGATTCTTTAACTTTGGTTAAGACAAACACATTACGTTTTAGAAAAGTTTTCTATAATATTGGAAATACTTTTTTCTAAAAGGGTCTTAGGATGGATTTTAATCCGAATTTCTCATTTTCTTTGCGTTTTTTTAGGAATCTAGTACTCACCGTACTTCATTTTCTTCTCATCAAAAATCCTACAAAAAAGTTGCGTTTTGTAAATTTTTATTTAAAACCAAACTTAAAAAATTATCACAGGATATAAAAAAACCATTTTACTGAAATGAAATACATGATGTAAATGTGATTCACGATTTCCCCTCAATTCGTTTGCGTTTTTGTAGCGTTCTGTGTGTTTATGCTGTGAAGAATCAAGATAATTTGTTTTAAAAATTTAAAGAATTGTACATGAAAAAACATCAACAAAAAAGCTAACTAAAAGCGTGTCCTCACCTGTAGTTTGAAGTGTTTTTATGTGTGTTTTTGTATTTCTACTTATGTACGAGTGTGTATTTCTGTAATGCAAGTGTCGTGTTTTAAAGCTCATCTTTCTCGTGGAGTTCCACCTCCTCCACAGAGCCCAGGCGTATTGTTTGGTTTGGTTTACTAAACTTTGGTATATATTCAACTGTATCACTGGGACTAAACACCGAGTTGTGCAAGTGTTCGGTGGGTGCTGCAGGATCGGGGCTAGTGAGTGTAATTTTGGACCCTGTGGCGGTTCTGTGAAATGTGGGGAATATTGCAGTTTACTTTATGTATGTGTTGTGGTTTGAGTTTGGGTTAGTCAGGCTCTACACTTAGGCACAGTTTAGAGATAGCAAGAGAGAGCATACTGGTTGTACCTTATGTACATCTATTTGAGGGTAAAGTTCGTGGTTAGATAAAGTTCTATTGACGCTGACGTGCTCCACCACGTGCTCCTCGCAATTTTTGTGGATTTCTATTGCAAGTTCAGATCAGGATCATTTCAATATACATATTCATGAAACTAAATGTGTCTCACCTATCCCTGGTCTGCATACTGGCTTCCACATCCAGACTGCGTGGCTGACGGAAATCGCACTCAAGCGAGAAGGCCGAGTCCCCAGGTGTAATCAATTCTGGATCGTTTTGTATGACCACAATATTCGAATAGAGCTCACCATCCTTGAGGGTCTGGCACTGATCCAACTGGAAGTTCATTTCAAGTGACCGAGCACCCTGATTCGTGTTGGGTTTCATGAAGCAAGGCGGTGTCTGCTTATAGAAACTGCCACGCGTGTACATCACTCCTGTAAAGGGCTTCTCCGTTTCCAGCATGACATTCATGGAGTTGGCACCACATTTCAAGTTGACCTTTTGTATGCCCTGATCGCTGCCCTCGATCTTAAAGGTATCCGAAAGGTCTTGTTCCCAGATTTCTGCAATAAACAATTCGCATAAAGGTTTAAGTGTTGGCTTGACCTTTCGATTGAAACACATTTGAATAAGACACTTGATCACAGAACATCTGAATGAGAAAATGCTGAATTGAGACAATCGGACATGGCAATATCGACTTGACTGTTGATGCTGATCGAGAATATATTTTTTTACCTTTGGTGTAGGGTATAAAAATTGATTTGATCTCGACCTTCGGACTTAAATGTTGTGTACGAGTTGTACTTGATTTTGCTTGGAACACATTCGAAGGGATTAGATCATTTCTCAAATTTGTGTATCAATCTAAAAATAGCTCATTCCGAGTACGGACTACTAGAAAATTAAATAAGCCTGCATCTGATTAAAGCAAGTACGGAATGAAAATCTCTCTTACAAATGCGGATACGCTTATTGGGGACAGACACATACACAATTTCTTCTGTGCCCTTAGGGTTTGTTTGTTTGGTGTCGGTTTTAGCACTTACGTTGCCTAGGAATTCCCTACCTGTTATAACACTCCTGACATAAGTAACTGATATAGACTTGTAGTTAATGGGCAAAGTGTGCTGTAGATGCATAGCACAATAACAAGGTAGCGCAATGCGCAGCTTCGATATTATCAGTCGGAGTTAATTCAATGACTCAAAGTTGTAATCTGTAACCGACATGGTCGTTTTCGATTTCCTGATGTATTGCGAAACTTTTATCGAAAGCTGACAAAAAATGTAAGTAACGACTGAGTGGTCCTGGTTGTTGTGTTAGTTGTAGCCCTCTGGTTCGATAAATTCTCGCGTAAGCGAAAGGCACTTTTATTGTATCATGCTGAAGAGGGAATCGGACAGTTGCTAAAAAACATCTACATGGGACTCACCATTCTTAAAGTTGTGTGCAAACATAAAGTCCTCAAGCTGGCTAAGACTTGCTAGTTTGAAAAAGTCCCATAGTGTTTTTGTTGAAGAATGAATTACATGAGAAAATCAGGTCCGGTTGTTTTTGAAATAAGCCTATATTGAGCAAAAGACAAGCTCACCCGAGCTGAAAACGGGCTCAACACAAGAATTTCGGAATTAAAAAATCCGTACTCAAGACAATCCTTACGTACTTGGTTTGAGAAAATCCTAGATTTATTGACTTTTGACATCGTGTGGGATTAATTTCAGTCTGGAAATGTCGTATTTCTTAGAAGAGAGAGAGCAACCAAATACCTAACAATCCTACAATCCTGTACAATCCTATTCCCTGCACTCAGATTCAAATTTCCTAATTGATTTTTTCTGTCAAAGCCCAAATGCATCAAATCCATATTTAAAATCTGTTTAATCATTTTTTTGTTTTTATCGAAAACAGTTGTCGAAACTAATAACACTATTATCTTAAAACCACTTTTTCGAAAATGGGTGCGAAAATATAAAAAGTAAAGCTGCCTTCACACTTGTCATATATCTCTAAAGAGACTCTTTGACAGTGTAAAAGCAAAGCAAATTACTCTAAGTAATTAGTTTAGCCTCTTTTGTTATAATTTGAAAGGTTTAATTTGATAAGAGTTTCTCTTTAAAGAATTTTGACAACCGACTATTTATAGCAATGGTGCCCAAAATGCCAAAAGCCTACCCCATGGGATAGGAACTCCTATTTCTACCGGCGTCGCAGCCGACACACGCATAGAGAGAGAGAATACGTGTGTTCTATAAAAAGCACGCTCAGCGGCTTGCTCTTTCACGACGAGTGCTTTCCGCTTTTTCTTCTCTCACGAGGCATTTGTTCGTTTGCTTGTTGCTGATGTTTGACGCCATGCCGTTTACTTCGGGTTTGACCGATCCAAAATATCCTAGTTCACATCGGAATTGCATCATTTCTTAAAAAAAATCGCTTTCAGTTTCACTTTCAGAACATCCGTTCTCAAAAAATTTTTCCATTTTTCCATTCCATATATGTAATATAATTTTTGTACCCTTAAATATAGAGTTTTACAAATTTTTTGGAAAAACCAACACAAGGTCGGAAAAGTCACCGGTTCTAAGCTCCAAGATGAGCAATGCGACTCGATATAGTTTTCCAATATTTTGTCCCTAGTTAGAGAATCAGACAGATGAAACTGATTTTACCTTGGTACCCAAATGCATTGTTTGTAAGAACGAAGCTTTCAGATGAATTGTCTGGCCTAAAAAGCCCTTTACAATCTCTTTTTTTTTATCTAACGAACCGGCACATTAAAGTTAAAAAGGCATCGTTTTGGCTAGCTCTTTGGCCGGCTGTAAACCGGTTTGGACGATTATTTCTATATTTTGTTCGTCTGACTAGAACAGCAGACACAAAGAAGCACATAAAGTTTCTCCACAGACACACATTCGGACTGAGTCAACTCTCCCTTGAAGTCGATAACCTGGACCTCCACCTCACCTTGATTCTGTTTCTGTTTATTGCCCGCAACATAGACGGCTAGCAACATGTTGCAGAAAATGAAAAGTAAAATTCCATTTTGTAGTCCCAGCATCTTATTGCACCCAAAAGATTATTTAACACAAAGTATGGAAACTGATCACTGCAGCTAAATCCAAAGAAGACGTCCCAATGACTGCAAGTTGAAAGCAAAACTGAAGCCTCAACAGCGACTGCGCAGCACATATAAGCACAACGCGACGTGACGGCCACGGCAGCAAAGCTCGACTTCAAAGTGAGAGAGAGAGGCGGAGAGTGCTTTCACAGGTGAGCGAGAATTTGGTCAACAGTTAAGGCCTATGATAAGACAATTTTGTATTGGCAGTTGGGGAAAATGGGAAAAAGAAAAATTATTTAAAACTGCAGTTTAAGGAAAACAAAATGCGGCATTTGCGAGCGAAGACATTTCCGCTTTTCATGTGGATTTCTTGTTGTTGTTCATGTTGCATTCGTTTCGCATTTTTACCCGCTGTTTTGCTACTTGTATTTTCATTATTCAAAATGTTATTAAACTTCCCCGTTTTCTGTGCGCTCCGACGATTCTCCATGATTTTCGTGTTGTGGTTTTGTTTTTATTCGTATCTTTTGCTGCGTTAATTAAGGCTTAATTAGTTAGTGTTTTGGTCCGGCTGGTGACCATGGTAGCGGCGAAAGGTGGAAGTTGCATTATTGGCCAAAATAAAAAATGCATCTCGCACATTATAAAGTTGTTATTTGGAGGTAATCATGAAATCATGCTTCGATGGAATTTTGTTGCTGATTGGTTATCAGCGATGGATGGGGGTGGGAGTGTTTCAAATTTCTACTTCCGAATAACAAGCGAAATACGTAAGAAGTATGTTATTCTCAGTACCCGAGGACACATTTTAATTGTTTAGCGTCTTTTCTAATTTCTATATGGTGGAATTACACCAGGTGAAGTCATTAAAGTAGGCTGCCTTTTTTTTTGGGTACCAGTTGAATGGTAAAAATCACTCAGTAGCAAAGGGGATGTCAACGTGCTCTCACATGTTCATATCAACTGGTACCTCTCTCGCATGGTGAATTTCTGACGACTCTACCTTGTTAATTATACCATGCCCAGGCATAGCCAGTGGAGGACGAACATACATGAATTGGCTATCACACCGAAGGCTTGCCGAAGTCATGTATCACTGTTTGTTAGAGAGAGACAGAGTTACTTTTTCGCTCACTTTTCTTGGGGAACCCTGGCTTTTATTTATATTTATAGTCATTTATAAATATATTCACGATCACATTTTGGTATAGCGTATGAGTGTGTATCCACTGACAAGAAGTTACTTTTGCTCGGTGGCATTGTTGGCGAAGCAAGGCAGCGAAGAGCTTATACTGTCGGTGTGTTGACTGCGCTGCTGCTGAGTACTTATGTGTGCTCAGTAGATAGCATCGCGCCGACCGCTGGACTAGATTTATCTTTAATTATTACCGTTATTAGTAGACTCCTAAATTCCGACTTATATAAGCATCCCTCACACCCAGAATTTCAACATTTGTGCAATCGCCAGTTTCAAATTTATGCATTAAATCAAATGAAAAACAAGTAAGAGTTTTGAATTCGAGTTTCCCGACTGCTAAATACCCTGTACCAAGTAATGTGGCTCCTATGGCTTTGATTTTCTAAGTTAATATTAATATAAAATATACAAAGTGGCGAAGAAGTCATCCGATCTTCACCATTCCTTTGAAGTATCGATAAATACAAGGTCCAAACCATCTATCTGCAAAACCGTGAGAGATATGGCTTATTTTTTAAATTGCCATGGGTAGTGGCAAATATTGAAAATAAACTTGATCTGCTTTCAAGTATAAGATGTATATGTCCCATACATGTGAAATCTCTAACTCTTATAGGCTAATTATACTAGGACTGCGTTATTGAGTTATTGCGCTAAGGGCAAGAAGCAGCTTTTTCCCCAGGCAAATGGAATAGGTAGGGGAGAATGGGGGGTTCAGAGCAGCTGGGGGTTGTGAGCCACTCGAATATTGGCCACAAAAAAAAATAAATTTAAACTTTTTGTTTATGACATGGTTCTCCCTTCCTATTACTTAATTTTTGGCAAGCAACCTATCAGTCTACACCTTCTTTAAGTTCGTGAACCAGAACTCGACTATTTTTAAAAAAAAAAAGTTTTGTTTTCATTTTTGACTTGTGAATATTATACAAAATTTTTTTCGAAATGACAAAAGTAAGTATGAGGGAAATATCTTTGGACAATTTCCTTTTTGATAGAAATATGTTTTATTTTGTAACAATTTCTTTTTGGTTATGTGACGTCACCAAAAAAAAAGTGAGATATGGGGGGTTGTGAGCCACTTTGAAAAAAAAGTCGGTTTTGACTTTCAAAGAGAATATTGCAATGACGCGCAATAAAACAGAAGAATAACTCTCCAAAGAAGTAAAAAACTTTAAAAAAGGCAAACAAAAAACAGCCACTAGCAAAAAGTGCTCGTATATAAAAGAAAACAAAGCCTGATGCCGTCAATCAATTTTCACTCTTCATTGATATTTTTTAATTCAGAATATGAGAAAAATTGTTCATTTTTTCATTTAATAAAGAATAATGGCTTAAAAACACGAATTTTGAACTTTTAGATGGGTGGCTCACAACCCCCCACAAATTTTCGAAATGTCAAAAAATCACTTTTTTTCAATATGAAATAAAAAAGCGAAACCGCCACCCACCAAAAAACCCCCCCCCCCCCCACCCCCCCCCCCACCCCCCCCCCCACCCCCCCCCCCCCCCCCCCACCAGCACCACCCACCCCCCCCCACCCACCACCCCGCGACCCCCGACCGCCTAAAAACAAAAAATTTTATTTTTTTAAAACTAGTGATGAGGAAAGTTTTCATTGCATTTTTTACTTAAAATACAAAATTTACAGAACGACAAAATATTGATTTTTGGCGAAGTTATGTTCGAAAAAAAAACTATGATCACAACCCCCCACTCTCCCCTACAAAAAGTTGAGTTTCGTTTGGATGCAGTTGTGTGTATTCGTAATACTCCATAAAATAATCAATAATTTAACCCATATTTGACTAATGTCTTCAACTGTCACAACAAAAAACAGATGGGAGATTTTGCCTTATATAAATGGATCAAAAAAGATCTGAGAACAGATTTGTGCGGTCACCTGATGCCACATGCACACTCCTGGAGTCGTGGAAGGAAAACAAGAATGGATTTTGGTTAACAAGAAAAAACTCCCACATATATAAAGAACCAACGTTTTTGGCCACCTCGGCATTGGATTTCCTTTGGAGCAGCTTGCTATTGACCTAGAGACCGATGTCTTGATGTATATATACCAAACATCTTGGTGATACCGAGTGAACGACTATACTATACGACCTTTGCGTTGCGATAGTTGGTCAATTGGGTTCATGGATAGTTACTTCACAGCTGGTGCCAATAGCTGGTGATCTTGACCGAATGTGTAAAAGCTGTTTTCTAATGATAAAAAAAAACTTTTTTTTAGAGCCGACACACTAACCGCTGAGCCACAAACGGCCACAGCCTGGGTTGGGTGTTAGCTAATGGTGCTGGTGGTAGCTGGGCCTGCGGCTAAGGTGGCTCCAGCTGCAAGTGTTCCACGGCGTTGGGGTTACCGAATATCTCTGGTGGCGTTTGCGAACGAAATTATAGGGATTATCCACTGGCTCTCTGAATGGCTGCGCCTGCGACTGAAGTATCATATTTTTTTTTAGTATTTATCCTTAGCTTCTGGTATGTGTACCGCCTGCTCAAAGTGCTCGTAGGATAATAAAATAGTAATATGTTAGAAAAAAAAACCCTTGAGAGGAATTAACTGTCTTCTCAGAAGCGTTCAAATGCTTCGAGGATTGATTTAGCCATGTCCGTCTGTCTGTATGAACGCGTCGATCTCAGAGACTGTAATAGATGGAGCTACAATTTTTGCCATATCTATCTATTCTGTATACCCTAATAAGATCCGAGCAAAAACAGCGAAGATATGCGCCTCCCCATTTATTTAAATAAATTTAAAAACAAATAAAAGGAATTCATTCAAGGCGACCAGCTAAGTTAATTATCTTTTTATACCCGTTACTCGTAGAGTAACGAGAAGGCCAAGCAAACTTCGTCTTTGCCGAAGTTTTTATACCCCTGCAAATGTTTTAATACATCAGAGTTTAAGAACGCCAGCATTAAAACAAACAATTTTTCTAAATAAACCCACTTTTCGACCGATAGTTCCTATGGCAGCTATAAGATATAGTCATCCGATTTTGACCAAAACTTTCAAATCTGTGTAAAAGCGTATAATATAATATAATATTAACAAGTGAGAAAGTCGGTCAAGCTCGACTATAACATACTCTGTACCCGGTGTATATGCTGAATGCGTCGCTGCCACTGTGTTCATCTCTAAGTTTTTCTCTCTCTCTCTTCTCTCTCTCTCTCTTTGATGCATGCAATGCGGTGTTGTTTGCGTGTGCGTGGGAGGCGTCTTTATTACACTTTTTTTCTCATAACTTGAGATCCGCTCATCCGATCTTTATCATTTCTTCGGCAAATAGATAGATATTACTAATGACTAACTATCTCTAGAAAGTACGAATCATCTATCTACAAAACTGTGGGAGATATGACGTTTTTTCCAAATTGCGGGGGTGGCAGGGGGCGTGGCCAAAGTTTGAAACAAACTTGATCTGCGTGCAGATAAAAGAAGCATTTGTCCCATACATGTCAAACCTCTATCTCTTACCATCTCTGAGATCTAGGTGTTCATACAGACAGACGGACGGACGGACGGACGGACGGTCGGACGGACAGACGGACAAGGCTAAATCGACTCGGCTGTTGATGCTGATCAAGAATATATATACTTTATATGGTCGAAAATGATTCCTTCTGCCTGTTACATACATTTGCACGACTTTAGTATACCCTTTTTACTCTACGAGTAACGGGTATAAAAATGTTGCATACTTTTCGGATGGTCGCACTAAGGAATGCAGGAACACTGTTAAACACGTTTTTTCATGAGTAACGGGTATATCGAAGTCGGTTAGAGCCGACTTTAACTTACGCTCTCGTTTTTGATGTTAACGTCTCCAAACTCTGCGATTACACTAGTTTACAAAAAAAAAAATAATAAACGAACATTTCAAAAAATTTAAACAAATTGATTTTTTGCTCGAAAATACAAGAAATTTCTTTTGAAACGCCTAAGAAAAATATAAAAAAATCGCAATAAACTATTTTTATTTTTTTACTTATAAATCACACCTTTACGACGAAAATAAGGAATTGGTGAGGAAAGTAGATGGCACAAATTGAGAGGAACTAGCAGAAATTTCTTGCATTTTTTGGCAAAAAAAAACAATTATTTTGAAATATTCCTGGTCGTTGAATTCAAACTACCAAACCGATTAAAAAACAATTTTCTACGCGATTATTGGCAGCTTAGCTTTCGATTTATATCTCGCTAGACTCTATCTGACATTTATGAAATCAGATATGGCTTAAAATGTAAGAGCACCTAGCGAAAAAATGAAAAAAAATCCTATTTCAAAAAGGGAGTCATGAAAAATGTTTGGAAATCGATTTTTTAGATTACTACTCCAAACTACACTAAGAAACAAGTAAGAGTGTTGCAGTCGAGTGCCCCGACAGCAAAATACCCTGTTCCAAGTAATGTGGTTCCCATAGCTTTGAACTCCTTTTATTTAATTTATTTCAATAAATTGTAGCTCTGACAGTTTTTCGCGGTTAGAAGAAGGAGGAGGAGGAATTTGCCAAATCTGGAGCAAACTTGATCTGGGTACAGTATACACCTACATACATGCAAAAATTTGTGGCTCTACCTCTTATAGTCTCTGAGATCAACGCGTTCATACAGAGAGAGAGACAGTTTTTCGCTGCTAAAAGATGGAGGAGGTGGAATTTTCCAAATCTGAGACCAACTCGATGTGGCTACAGTATACACCTACATATATGCAAAAATTTGTGGCTCCACCTCTTATAGTCTGTGAGATTCACGCGTTTATACAGAGAGAAAGACAGTTTTTCGCCGTTAAAAGATGGAAAAGAAGGAATTTTCAAAATCTGAAACAAACTCGATGTGGGTACAGTATACACCTACATGCATGCCAAAAATTGTGGCTCTATCTGTTACAGTCTCTGAGATCGACGCGTTCATACAGACAGGCGGACAGACGGACATGGATAAATCGACTCGGCTGTTGATGCTGATCAAGAATATATATACTTTATGGGGTCGGAGGTGCTTCCTTCTGGCTGTTACATACATTTGCACAACTTCATGATCCCCTTTTTCCCATTTTTAATGAGATATAATATTTCAGTTAAAATGGGTCTTTTTGGCTGCAAACTAGTGCTATTAATACTATACGCTTTGTAAATTTTGGTCAAAATCGGATGACTATATCTTACAGCTTCCATAGGTACAATCGGTCGGAAAAAGGGTCTTAGTGAAAACTTTTTCGTTTTTAATGTTAGTGTCTCCAAACGCTTCAAATACTTTATACAATATTATATGCTTTCGCACAGACTTGCAAATTTTGGTTAAAATCGGACGACTATATCTTATTGCTGTCATAGGAACCATGGGTCGGAAAATGGGTTTTAGTTAGAAAGAAGGGTGATTTTATTGCTAGAGTTCTTAAACTCTGATATTTCAAAACATTTGCAAGGGTATAAAAACTGCGGCACAGACGAAGTTAGCTTGGCCTCCTCGTTTATTTTTCACCCATTCAATTCTTTGATAATATTTTGTAATATCAGGTTCAAGTGTGCCTAACATCAATTGCTCTATCAATATAACAGTACTTATACTTATTTTGCTTGCCACCATTTGTACAGTGTTATCAAATATTGATAAGTGGTATCAATAGTTATTTGGATGCAGTTGGATTCAATGCGATTCATGTTTAGCTAGTGGGTTATCAAGAATTTATCAGATTGTCCTACCAATAATAATCCGAAATTTTATCCTTTGTCTTATTTATTTTTTCATTAGAAATTAAGTTCACTTTTAGTTTATTCAAATGTCCGTCTTAGTTCTTTTTTTCCAGGGCGGCCCAGTAGCGCTCGAGTTCAACGCCCTCCCAGTGGAAAGGTTTGGTCAAAATACTGTAAAAAAGATTTACATAATTTTTACATAATGCATTAATAGAGGAGAAGGAGATCATAAAAATTGGCCAATGGTAATATTACCACACACACTTATACACTCCTTGATAACTATAAAGTATGAGAGGAAGAAGAAGCTGTGAAACAAGTTCAACATGCAATGCCAAGAGTGGGTATAGGGGAAGCCGCGATGACCGAGGAGGTGGCATAGCGCGCTTGCTGCCTACTGCACCGATGGCCAAGATTGACAATGATCATACACATAAATAGACACATAAACCTGGACCCCTTCCCTCTGGCTTGTCCCCGTCTGCGATGTGCATATGATGTAATGGTAACATTGTATCCGAGTTGCACAATTTTCTGTTTGTTGGCCAACTTCCGAGTCGCAATTCCACTCACTTTTTACTTAGATACTCCAACACTTCCTGCTCCTTGGAGTTGAGGCCCTGGTAAAAGGCATCCAGATTGATCTGCAGCAATTTCGTGGTTTGCATGCCGATAAGAAAGGTGGTGACATCTGATTGCTTAAGGGCATAATACGTGGCCAGTTTGCCAAGTTCCACGTCTCGTTCAATGCAAATATCTGAGGCCTGGCGGGCTATTTGCTTTTGGGCATCGGTAGCCGGATGCCAAGGCGGGGGACCAGCGTTAGTGAGCAGACCCATGGCATGGGCGGCGGCACTAATTATGCCGAGATTTTTGGATTTGAAAAAGTCAAGATATTCCAGAAGGGTATTATCGGTCAGGGTGTATCTGGCATAGGTGAGCACCGTCTGGAAGAGAGTACATTTATAAAATAAAGAAAAAGGAAAGGAGATGGGAGGAAGGAAGAAAGAAAGATTAAGGAAGGAGGAAAAAAGCAAGAAGAAAGAGAGAGAAAAGAAGAAAGAAATAAGTATGGAAGAGAGGTGGATGGAAAAAGGAAAGAAGAAGAAGAGAGAAGGAAGAAGGAGGAACGAAGAAAGAAATGAGGAAGAAGAACGTATTAAAGGAAAACGGAAAGTAAGTAAGAAAGGTGTGAAAAATATAAAGCGGAAAACAGAAGAAAGAAAGGAATTGAAAGAGAACGAAGAAAAGTATAATTAGGAGGATACCAATTTTGTTTGAAAATAAACCTACTAAGCACGTACATCGAATCGCCCATCTGCCCTTGAAATGCATTCCTTAAGGACCGAAATGGGATATGCCGACAATCCAATATACTTGGCCTTGCCCTCTTTGACTAGCTGCTCCAGCGTGGGCAGCGTTTCATTCAACACCACATCCAAATCTTTGGCAAATTCAATGTCATGAATTTGAATCACATCCACATAGTCCAGACCCAACAATTTAAGACTCTTCTCCACACTCTCCCGTGTCTTCTGAGCACTGAAGTCAAACATACGCTCATAGTCCAGTTCATAGCGAGCGACTTTTGTGGCTATGTAATACGATTCACGGGGCACACCTTTAAGTGCCTGCCCCAGTACCTCCTCCGAACGGCCTTGTCCATACCACGGAGCAGTGTCTATATAATTTATGCCAGATTTTAAAGCCTCATGCACTGTTTTGATACCCTCTTCGAGGTCAAATCTGCAGAGAACGGGTGTTAATTTAAGAGTCTTATCGGCTGCTCTTGTATGGCACATGCATTGATGAAGATCTCTTACCCATAGTTAGCACACAGGGCCCCACCTCCAAATGATATTTTAGAGATTACCAGGCCTGTCTTGCCAAATTGACGATATTCCATGCGTTTCACTTTGTCTTCATCGTGAAAACCTTTGACGTATGTGGCCGGTAATGTTCCAGACATTATTGTTTTTGTAATTTTTAAAATGATTTTCCCACTCTGTTGAAATTCAGTCAAGCGGCTACCCAAGCGCAAACAACACTGATAAACCAAAGAGGCTACTCAATAGCCAGCAATCAGAAAAATTGCCAGACTATGCCTTAGTATGAGTGAGCTCTTCGGGAGAAGCAAAACAAGAGTTTCTTATGGAGGAGAGCTAATGCTACAGAGAGGAGCAAAACAGAACAGAACAGAGAAATGTGATTTTATCGAGAGGTTGTTTACAGGGCTGTTTGAGTCTAAATGAGGGTTAGAAGACTGTTAATCTACAGGCATATTACGGTTTTCGCTTTCGACAAACGGTATTTGTCGAATATGAATTTGGAACTTGCGTTATTGTACACAAATTTATTGATTGATTGATCGGACTAAAACGTTTGATATTGATTTCGTAGAAATAATAATAAGAACACATTCTTTTGCTCATAACTTGAGTATCGTTCATCTGATTCCTTTATCATTCCTTCGGCAGATCAATTAAAAATTTGTATTGCTAAATATCAATTAGTTATTTTAGCTGGCTCTAGGACCGAAAAAGTTGCGTTTGTTTACAACTGTAAACAACTTATGCATTATACACCAAAAAGAGCTGGTTGTCTATACGGTTCAGTAGGCTTTTCGCTAAAGAAAGCATCATTGCTAACTGCCTCTCCATACAATCATTCCTTTGATCAGTTGGGGATACACTGTACGTGTATCATACAGCATATTTCGCCACAGATAAACGAAGTATCAGTTGATTCGTTCGATATATTCGGCAGACTCTGGTTAACCCCGATGATACAACAAAGAAGGTAGCAGAGATCAAGTGAGCAGAAATGTAGTAGAGTCAGTGTTGGCGCGCATATGAGTATGTATGTGCGTTTGTGTATGTGTTGACATGTTTGTCTCAAGTGTACAGGGTATTTTGAAGTCGGGCCACTCGACTGCAATACTCTTACTTGTTAAGATTTTAGATACACAGAGAAAACAAAATTGGCTACACGGCGCGTGTAGAAACGTCAAACCTAAACGCAACGTATTTCGCCCTGTTAAATTGCACACGCAGCGTGTAGAATTCAGAAAGCCACAAGCGACGTGCAGAAAAGCTACACGCGACGTGTAGAAATTAAAAATCTAAATGCAAATGTAGAAAAGTTAAATGCTGCGTGAGCAAAGGCAAAGTCTACACGACATTAGAAAATCAGCTCATTTCCCCAAATAATTCTACATTTTTCATGCAGCAATCTGAATACCACACGGACGTTTAGGTCTCTTTTTCTACATTAACGTTTGGATATTGAATCATTCCCTACACGTGGTGGCGCGTGTGAAAAGACCCCTCCCTTCCTCCGTCCCCCCCCCTCCGTCACACCGACCGAGAGTAGAGAAGAGGTTTGATTGTACGCGACAAATGCCTTTTAGCTCCACATAATACAGTTTTGAATTCTTGTATCTTCTGATTATTAGAAAATCTGGAGAGACATTCTCAGTTTAGCAAATGCTTTGGGTCACACTACGCGGCACTGTGTGGGATATCGAAGTCGGTTAGACGCTTTAACTTACGCTCGTTTCGACCAAGCTGGTTGTCACACGTGACGTGTGGGATTTCTAAATGTACGGTAAGATTTACAAAATCTAAACGCTGCGTGTTAAAAATTCACACGATTCGTGCTCAAATTTCTGTTGCCTGTATATAAATAGCGATTGCGTTGAATTAGAGCATGAGAATTACAAGCAAGCAAATATTGGATTGTGCCTTTAGCAGATTCAATACAAGTAATGTCTTAGAGGCCTTGACTTACATCATCCCAATCGTGTTGCACTCCAAGGGGCCGGGATATCAAATCTACCAGAGTAAGTAAAAAAGTATAAATTTGTAAAAAAAAAAAAACCAGCCACAGAATTCATTTCGCCAATCGCTCGATTTGATTTCGCCCGCCACGGCATGTTCGGTGTTTGCAAATCGCGCACTCTTGAGTCGGCGTTTGCTTAAAGACCTAAAATGCTTTTAAAAAATAAGGCTTTTGAGTCTTCAAGGGTGTTCAATTTGTAAAAATATACATCATATAAATTTTATTTAGTTTATTAAATACTTTACTAAATCGCTAGAAAATCGCTAGTCAATTCGCTAGTGATGGTCATTCACTGCAACTCACCAAATCGCTAGATTACAGTGTTGCCACCTTTTAACTTTGTTCGAATTAATCGAAATTCGTTTTAAAAGTTAATACATATCGATTTTGTGTTAAAACAAGATAAAAAATTAGATTAACGCATAATTCTTCCGTTGTATTTTGCTTAATTAATGTACAATTTGTAAGTCGTTGCTGTCAATCTGAGTTGAACTAGTGGCAACGCCGGCGCCAGTAATGACGAGAAGCCGCTCATGTTGGCTTTTATTATTCTTCCGGAATTGTTATTAATTAATTATAAAGGGAAGCATCGAACAGATGTCCAGCCGAATTTGCTGGCTTTTATGAAGGAGCTTAAAGACTTGGCCCCCAATGCACAGTGGTCGTTTCATAGGCCAAATAAAAAAAATTTGTCCGAATTTCGCATGTAGTATCCAAAATAGTTCTTAAGAACAGCAAACAAACTGTAATTCATTTTGCGTCATTCCGGCCGACACGCTACGATGAGAAAGAAAAGAGACAACAAAACCAAGCGGTTTGTGCAGTGAACAGAGCTTTAAATTTGTCCCCACAAGAACATTAAGTTTAAATACTAAATCGCGTCAATTCTTAAACCAATGCATATTGAAAATAAAGGTATTGACTAAACAACTAAATGTTTTTGTGTAATAATATGTTTACATATTGTCTTAAAATACTGTTTTTCTGTGTCCTGTCGAGTGGTGTTTTTTTAATGCATTGCTTGAGAGAGAAAATGTTGTGACCCCTGTCTTACCCTCAAATGAAACTTTTTTTAAATATTAGTTAATGTTTTCTTAGTCTTATTATTATTTCACCGCCTCCTTGTGTTATTCGGTTTTTCTACCACGCATTTTTGTGTGGTTTTTGCTTATATGTGCGTGTGTGCGTGTACTATCGTGCGTGAATTATCGCGACTTCGTGCGTGTACTTCTTGCTAACGTATACATTTCAGGCCTGTTCCCGTTTTCGTCAAATCATGCGGATCGGAATTGATAGCTTTCTCGACAAAAGATCAAATTAGTCGGTTGAAAAGTTGTGCCTGGTCGAAATGAAAAGTAATTGACAATTTTCGTGTCAACGGTTTTATTTTTTCTATCATTTTTATATTAATAAGTCATATTTTGAGAAGTTTTAAAGTAACCATAAAAATATTGGGCATTCAATTTGATTTAAATTAAATTTTAGAGTTGTACCCCAGAAACAGTAAGCGAAAGCAAAAACGATAAGAAACCGAGCAGTTCCAACCGCATCACCAATGCTGATCGAAATTGCTTATGTACCATTGCTGACTATAGTTCGAAACGATCGACTTTCATTCGAGTAAATCGATTTCATTTCACTCAATCACATCAAAACGTTATACATCGTTACTTTTATCCACTCCCCCTCTTTTTATCTTCATATTGTTAACGATAAATAATAGTCCAACGGTTTTTAAACACATCGAGGCGGCGCTTATGCAAAGTTTAGGTTGTTGATGTTATATTATTGTTTATTACTTTTATAATTATATAAAGCTAAGAAATACTTGTAAGAGGAGTATTTGGCCCTGTTACAACAAGACCGACCACTGCATGCACTCGCTCCCCCCCAACCCACCACCCCTAAGCTTCCCCCTTTCGGCCCTCTACCCTTCCTCTTATCGTCTGCTTAGGCGTCCGGCGCGCGGCCTCTAGCTCTCCTTACATTTCTTCTTCCCTTAATCTCGTTCCTCTTCGTGACTTTTAATTAAGAAATCTCTGCTTACATTACGTTCCCGTTCCTCGCATCCGTACGCGCTAATTAAGTATCTTTCTTTTTGGCGGGCGTTTTTTTTTGTGGATAACATATTTAACTCTTGGTTAGTTTGTTTTGTTAAAGGACTGCCTAGCTTACTTTCAAATATTAATAAAAACCCTTTAACTTATTAATTGCACTTTGTCACCCTTCAGTCAGTTCGAAAGGGTTGTGAACTAGCAAAAAATAGAAATCCTGAGTTTTTTTAGGATTCACGATCGAAAGCCAAATCCTAGTGATTCGTGGCACCCCTAAGCTACACGAAAAGTTCTAACTTTACTTCAACCCACTACTTTTTAGCTGGGTTTTTATCTTCGTACATAGCTATCTATCTTCAAAACTGAAATAAATAGTTTTTCCAAATCGCGGGGGCGGGAGGGGCAGTGGCAGAAATTGAAAATAAACTTCATCTGCCTGCAATAAGAAGTTTATGTCCCATACATGTCAAACCGCTATCTCTTACCACCTCTGAGATCTGTTTGTTATACGAACTGACGGATAGACGGAAATGGCTATATCGACTCGGCTGTTGATGCTGATCAAGAACATATATGACTTATAGGGTTGTAGATGCTGGTTGTTACAAACATTTGCACAATCTTAATATACTCTGTGTGAATTTGTTTGCTTTTAAAATGAAGTAATACTTTTTGTGCAAATCCTTATATTATTTTTTGAGCAGCTCGTCTAGTTCCTGAAAAGATGTTTGTTGAAATCACTGATTCCGGAAATCGTTTCGCTTAGAAAATAATGACCATGTCGATACAGCCATATTCGTCACACCGTCTGTCTTTTTGAGCAATCAAATATCATGGATGGTAAGGACAACACGAGCTAAGAACTAAAAATGTATAAAACACAGTCACTTCTTTTAACCAATTGTCGTCTTTTTGGAATAATGGAACGACGGAATATCTTTTATTTGGCAGTTACATCGTAGATTGAAGTCCGCAGCTTGACTAGATCCATACTCTGTACCTGAGTAAGAGATAAATGCAGACCTCTCTCTGTTTCCTTCTCCCCCCCCCCCTCCCCCCTCTCTCTCTCTTACTGATTTGCTCATAATGAAACGCTCATCCGATCTTTATCAAGTGCAAAAAACGCACAAAGAGGGAAAACTATTAGCTACACAGAGGGAAAACCCTGTTTAGAAAATGAGTTGCCTTCAACTTTAAATAAGAACAAAATGGTGTCAAAATTCTTGAGAACAAATGTTCCAGATGTTCCTGGAATGAGTAAAGTTGTTCTCAATCGGATATTTGCTTTAAACAACAACAAGAGAGAAATTCACAAGAGCGAGAGAGCGAGTGAGAGCGAGTTGGCTCTATTTTTGATCTCTCTCTTGTCAGCTCAACCAAGTATAAGTAGTTCTCTAGATCAGAGGCGGCCTTCCACAGCTCATATGAGCCGAAGTCAATCGTGTTTTTATGCAAACGCGAGCCGAACTTATGGTTGTGTGAATCGGTGAACACTACATTGCAAGTAAAACGTCTGTTGTCTGGAGATAGCTCTCTTGTTTACCAACACAAGCGCACTTTTTTGTCCTCTCCATTTGGCCACCTCTGCTCTGGATGTAAATCTGCAACAGTGAGGGTCGTTGAAGCGATGTTTCTGATTCTTGCCTCCCTTCACTTTCAATAAAAAGAGGTATGTCCCCGTTCCCTATTCCATCCAAATGTGATGAATCCGCCCACACCTGGTCTAAACTCACTCAAATTATTTTCCCAGTTGAGTTGAAAACGGAACAATATTATCTTAAATAATGTTCTTAAAAATGGAACAATATCAACTCAATTTGTTCTTGAATTGAGAACATTGAACTACAAATGGGAAAAACCGTTCGTGGACTGTTTTTGGTAACGTTTGTGCTCGTTTTGAGTCCAATATTCTCGGTTTTTCCCTCTGTGTACTACAAATCTGAGCCTAGGTTACAAAGTAAAGGCCAATCTGACTCCGGCTCTCCAGAATACTTATTCCAGGCCCCCAAAAAAATGGTCAAAAACTAATGTCTGACTTCCAAACGCTCGTAGAACCGCTAATAAATTATAAATGTATATATAAAATATATTTGAGTATTTTAGGTCGGCTGACACAATTCATTTATTAGTTATTCACTTAAACATATTAACCGTGGACAAAGTGGAGCCCCAGCTGTAGGATTGTGTGAATACACTGCAAGAGATAAAGAGAAAAGGAGTTGGTCAATTGCTTATTTTGGAGAACCGGTTGACTCTGAGGCCAAGTTCGAGTTTCGGTGATGCAATTGCTAACACCAAAAACGACTTCCACCATTATCCAGTTAACAAGTTTTACTCACTTTTCGCGTAGATATTGCAGCACTTCCTGTTCGTTTGGGGTAAGGCCATTGAAAACGGCATCAAGATTGATCTGGAGCAGGTGGCGGTTTGGTATACCGATCAGGAAAGTTGTTGCTCCGTCTAGTTGCATGGAAAAGTACATGGCCAGTTTGCCCAATTCCACTCCTCGTTGTTTGCAGATCTCTGCACCACGTTTGCCAACGGCCAGAAGCACTTCACTGCCTGGATGCCAGGCCTGGGGACCAGCATTGGTAAGCAGACCCAAAGCATGAGCAGCGGCACATATCACTCCCACATTTAGCTCCCTGAATGCCTTCATGTGCTGCAATAGGGTATTGTCCAGGAGAGTGTAACGTGCATAGTTGAGGATTACATGAATGCGACCCTTTCCACGCTCCGCACACTCCTTAAGCACATCCACATCGTAACCGGTGATGCCTATAAAACGAGCCTTGCCCTTTTTTACATATTCCTCTAACACTGGTATCGTTTCATTTAATACCATATCCAGACTGGGAGCGGCGTCTACATCATGAACCTGTAGAACATCTACATGGTCCAAGCCGAGTAAGCCTAAGCTCTTCTTCACGCTCTCCTGCGTTTTGGTAGCCGTATAATCGAACATTCGTTCGGGTTGCAGTTCATAACGAGCCACCTTAGTGGCTATATAGTAAGCCTCTCGTGGCACATCTTTCAAGGCCTCTCCGAGCAATTCCTCAGATTTTCCTTGGCCATAGAACGGAGCGGTATCAATGTAATTAATACCTGACTTGATGGCCTCGTGAACTGTTTTTATGCCCTCCGCCCGATCGAACTTGCTATCAAACAGCGCGCTCAATGTGGCACCACCTAATGCAATTATAGAGACCTTGAGACCGGTATTGCCCAAAGAGCGATATTCCATGCGACGAACTTGATCCTCATTGTGGAAACCCTTGACAAACGTGGCTGGTAGTGCACCGGACATTGTTTACTAGCGGAATGAAGCGAGAGAACTGCACCTAGGCTCGACATAAATGCCGTATTTATAGAATTAAACATTTGATGGGAATTGCGATTGTGGGTGCGCTCTTAAATTTAATTCTCTTTATTGTAAAATTTTTCTCAATTTGATGATGGTTCTCTTTACCTTATATGCCTAAAATGAAATGTAAATTAACTATAATCAGTAGGGGAGAGTGGGGGGTTATGATCATAGTTTTGTTTTTCGAACATAACTTCGCCAAAAATCAATATATTTTCGTTCTGTAAATTTTGTATTTTAGGTAAAAGATGCACAAAACTTTCCTCATCACTAGTTTTAAAAAATAAAATTTTGGGTTTTTTTTATTTTATATTGAAAAAAATATAATTTTTTGACATTTCAAAAATTTGTGGGGGGTTGTGAGCCATCCATCTAAAATCAGGCTTGTTTTCTTTTATATACGAGCATTTTTTGCTTGTGGCTGTCCTTTTCTTTGCCTTTTTTAATGTTTTTTTACTTCTTTGGAGAGTTATTCTTCTGTTTTATTGCGCGTTATTGCAATATTCTCTTTGAAAGTCAAAACAGACATTTTTTCAAAGTGGCTCACAACCCCCCATACCTCACTTTTTTTTGGTGACGTCACATAACCAAAAAGAAATTGTTACAAAATAAAACATATTTCTATCAAAAAGGCAATTGACCAAAGATATTTCCCTCATACCTACTTTTGTCATTACGAAAAAAATTTTGTATAGTATTCACAAGTCAAAAATAAAAAAAAACAAGTAAGAGTGTTGCGGTGGAGTGCCCCGACAGCAAAATACCCTGTTCCAAGTAATGTGGTTCCTATAGCTTTGAATTCGTTTTATTTTAAAATTTATTTGAATAATTGGGGAGGCGCACTTCCATATCTTCGGTGTTTTTGCTCGGATCTTGTAGTGGTATACAGAATAGAATATATATTCAATCATTAGGTCCAAACTTAAAAATTTTAGCTCTGACAGTTTTTCGCGGTTAGAAGGAGAAGGAGGAGGAATTTGCCAAATCTGAAGCAAACTTGATTTGGGTACGATATACACCTACATACATGCAAAAATTTGTGGCTCTACCTCTTATAGTCTCTGAGATCAACGCGTTCATACAGAGAGAGAGACAGTTTTTCGCTGCTAAAAGATGGAGGAGGTGGAATTTTCCAAATCTGAAACCAACTTGATCTGGGTACAGTATACACCTTCAAACATGCAAAAATTGGTGGCTCCACCTCTTATAGTCTGTGAGATTTACGCGTTTATACAGAGAGAAAGACAGTTTTTCGCTGAAAAAAGATGGAGGAGGAGGAATTTTCCAAATCTAAAACAAACTCGATGTGGGTACAGTATACACCTACATACATGCCAAAAAATTGTGGCTCTATCTGTTACAGTCTCTGAGATCGACGCGTTCATACAGACAGACAGACGGACAGACGGACATGGCTAAATCGACTCGGCTGTTGATGCTGATCAAGAAAATATATTTGCACAACTTCATGATCCCCTTTTTCCCATTTTTAATGAGAACAGGGTATAAAAACAAACTTTTTATTTTTAAAAAAAAGTCGAGTTCTGGTTCACGAACTTAAAGAAGGTGTAGACCAGGGGTCCCACAGCCATCCGCATGCACGATGTGTTGTTGTCGTACGCAAAGGAATAGCCTGCGCGTATAGACTTTACGCATGCCATAAGCCAACAAAAGCAAAAAAAATCTATGCGGGCTCTGTGTTTTGTTGTTGCCGCGCCAGACCTGCAACACCAACATCATAGGTGCCCCCTCTCTCTCTCTCCTCTCCGACGTCTCTCGAAACCGAATGCAACAACAAATTGCTTATGCCAACGACCACCCACCACCACAAACAGAAATCGGGTTTCTCTTCTCTCGTTTTGTTTTACTGCTTTAAATATTTTATCTTTGTTTTTCTCCATGTACTGGCAAAAGTTAGGTAATAAGAAGGGAGACACATGACATAAACAAAAAATTTAAAATTTATTTTTTTTTGTGGACAATATTCGAGTCGCCACAACCCCCAGCGGCTCAGAACCCCACATTCTCCCCTATAAATGTTATTTAATTTCCAAAAAAATAGTAGACGGAAATTGTTATAATTTTAAAATAGAGTCAAAGGTAGTTATTTGTATTTATTGTGTAAGTGCTTCCCAATACTACCATCGCAGACCCTTTTTATACTCTGTACCGAAGGTACATAGAGTATATTAAGTTTGTGCAAAAGTATGTAACAGGGAGAAGGAATCATTTCCGACCCTATAAAGTATATATATTATTGATCAGCATCAACAGCCGAGTCGATTTAGCCATGTCCGTCTGTCCATCTGTCTGTCCGTCTTTCTGTCTGTCTGTCCGTCCGTCCGTATGAACAAACAGATCTCAGAGATGGTAAGAGATAGAGGTTTGACATGTTTGGGACAAATGCTTCTTATACTTGCAGGCAGATCAAGTTTATTTTCAATTTTTGCCACGCCCCCTCCCGCCCCCGCAATTTTGAAAAAAAAACGTCATATCTCCCACAGTTTTATAGATAGATGATTTGTACCTTCTAGAGATAGTTGATGAGCGGTTCTCAAGTTATGATCAAATAAGCGAGAGAGAGAAAGAGAGGGGGAGAGAGAGAAACTAAGAGATGAGCGCAGCAGCAGCTCTGCATTCAGCATACTCTAGGTACAGAGTATAAATATAGTCGGGCTTGACCGACTTTCTCACTTGTTATTATAGTACTAGTCACAAAAATGCTTATTTAAGTACTGCCCTCGAAAAAAGGATATTTTAAATTTGAAAAGTCTCCGCGGGGACATTAAACTTAAAGTATTTTAATTCTTAACTTAAATTTTTTAACCAAATGCTGTATCCAATTTCACATTTTCAAAAGAGGGTGAAAAAACTACTGAACGATTTCGGCTCGGGAGTGGGCGTGGTAAAAATTTGAAACCAACTTGAACTGCGTGCTGAAAATACGAGTCCCCATTTTAAATTTGGTTCTAGCTTTTCTAATCTCTGAGATGTAGGTGTTCATACAGACAGACGGCCGGACGGGCAGGGCCATATCGAGTCGGCTGTTGATGCTTATCAAGAATTTTATATGGTCGGAAATTATTCCTTCTCCCTGTTACATCTCTTTTCTCTTGTGCGAAAAATTTAAAGCATACACGCCAATAGATTGAGAGAAGCTTGGCTTGGCCCCTTTGGGGCTGTATAGCCAATTTTACATTATATTTCGGTTCCAGTTCTGTTTTGGTTCTAATATTATTTCGGTATACCGGTACGTACCGCTATGTACCCTTAACATAAAAGGAAAGATCGGTCACTGGTCTTGCGTCCATCCAAGTTTCTAGCGTTAACATAATAATTACAGTCAGGAAAACAAACGTTTATGGAAACTTTGTCTCAGGAAAAATTTTTAGGTTTGATGCCATTAAAACTGTTTGTGGAAAATACTGATCTATATGAATTGTTTTGATTCTTTTCATACAAATACATATATAAATCCACTTAAACTTCCACTTTCAACCGGTACTCAGCCGAACGCGTAGAACCAATTCGGTTTGTGTGCTTGTCTCACATGCACCGGACCTCTTCTGCTTGAAAAAAGTTCGGTTCAAAGAACATCTTTTGTCAGATTTTTCAGAGCTTTTATCACAATATTTTGACCGATAAATAAATGCACATTTTTTTAAAGGTACTTTTTCCCCAATCAAAAAACTAGCTTTTCCGCGATTGCTCGAAAACGACCCCACTAAAAATATTTGGACTGCATTTTTGGACATATGAAATGACTAACAAATGGTCGGGTACGAAAATGCTGTAAACTAGTATTATTGACAAATTAATAAAAAAAAATTAAAAATTCGTATAGAAAAAAATCTTTCTATGGAAAAATTTTTAAAATCGATTTTTGAGATTACCAATCCAAGCTATAATAAAAAATACTTTTTTGAGAGAGATTTAGATTTATTGGCTTTATATCCCAGTGCTAGAATAAATACATTGACATATAAATTTCTTTTGAATTAAGACAATTGTTTTAGCTTATTTAACTAATTTTACTATAAACTTTACATTACTTTTCATTCTAAATGCTTTCGTTGTATGCGTTCGAGTTTTCAAATTATACTTAAACTGCGTTTCGCTTTGTATAGTTTTTAACAGATTAGGCAATTCATTCCATAGTCACATAGCAGGTATGAAGAAATGTCGCTCTGAGAAAGATAGCTTAAATGAGTAATTCTAATTATTTGTTCTCTGAGATGCAGAGAAGTTTAACTTGGAGTAAAGATAGTTTGGTTCTTTGGTTACTATAATATTGTGTAAGAAAATGAATGCTCTAAAGTCAATCCATTCTTTTAGGCTAAGGTCAAAAATCGTACATGCTAGAGAAGTAATATGGTTAGAGTCTCGACGATTATAAATATATCTAACAACTGAATTAAAAGCTACCGTTAATTTCAGCATAAATTGGTCATTTAATTTTTTGCACCAGCTTATAGTTCAATCAAACTAGCAATTTTTAGCCGGCTCGAGGTCATATTATGTTTGCAAATAACTTCTAAATCGTGAACACACCACTCCACAAAGGGGGTTGATTAACTTGGCGTTGTATTTGGCTGTAGGTTTTTGCTTTTCTGCTGACTTGGAATTCCCAACCAGTGATGGCAATGCTGTATGTTGATTTTCAGTCGAAGGGCAATTACTACTGAAGATAGAACCGGGATGTTCATGAAACATCTGTATAGCCAGCCAGCTACCTTTTTGAACCAAACTGTTTGGGCGCACAAAAAAGTCATTTATTACGCGTGTGGAACCTAAAAACAAATTAGTGTGCTAAAATAGACAAAAAATGCCAAATACGCCAACAAATGACAAATTTGGGATTTTTAAGTTAATCTAACACGGTAATCCAGATGCGATTTGTTTATAAAAATTGAAAAATTATCAATTAAAAATGCAGAATAGGAAATACGGATAGTTAAGGGTGTAGCCAGGGGGCATCTCTCCAGCACAAATCGTGTTGGAAGAGAAATGAGGATGCCAGAAGCAACCATCAATGTCTCAGTTGCCTTATTTTCGGCAAGGGGGAAATATGGGAAGATTTACCAGCGCTATGAGTATTCTGATAATGCGAAGACAGATTGGAAGATCTAATGCACTGCACGCAGAATGGCATGTTCAATAGATACGTTAAAGTCACGGTACCCTGTAAATAAATTTAACTGAAAAGTGCATACGAATCAATGAGCCTAGCTGGTGGCCGACTAGCGCCCCCAGGAGACCGGAGTCTCCCAGATAGCCATTTGAAAAGCAAACTTTCGGACATGACAATTCCATATGATATAGAAGTCCACGTCCAGACTCAATTTAAAACTCAGCAAGCCCCAGGCTTGGTTCAGAGGATAAGGACTGGGGTCGGCATAGTTGTCACGCCCGTGACAACACAACAGTTGGAGACAAATCTTCCATATGAGCGCCAACAGTTTTATTTGCCTCTTTGAGTTGACGCCAAAAGGAAACATCCTCTCCAGCCGCAATACAATCTGGTGTCGTGCAAGACCAATCAAAAATATAATAAATTTTTATATAAAAATTAAAAAAAACATTTACTGTTGTTGCTTTTATCTCGGACCTAATTGTTGCAGATCTTTGTCGACTGCCGCTAAAGGCTCTCCATGTCAACTGCAGCAAAATTATATTTATTGGTGAGGTTCCAAATACTTATCTTTGCCTCTACGGTATTAATCAGCGCAATTGAACCCTTCTTTTCTGACATTATGTTTTCTTCTGAGCGTCAAAATAAATAAATTTAATTACTTTGGGCGCCCAAAAATGGCTCGAACAGCTGGAAATACAATCCACAAATTCAGTGTTCGACGTTCGAGTTCGATGTTCGTGTGGATTGACGTTTCGTGTCTCTGCGTACACACCGTAAAACGTTTGACGTCAAACGTTTTGCGTGTGGTTTTACAACGTTTTTTTTATATGGAGTTTTTCGTTTGCGAGCGCTTTTTTGAGTACTCCGTACCGTGCATATTCATATTTATATTCATATTCTGACCCGCTTACACCAACGACTTTTGCCATTAAACGAAGAATTGTGACTAAAATTGTCCCTAAAAATTGAAAGTGTCATTCCAGCCTTATTATTATAAAGGCCTCAATACCCGTCTCGATATGTGTTTTATTGTATTTAGAAATTTATTGGGAAAACTTATTTATTAATTAATATTAATGCGATTGAAGAAAGATAAGTAACTTGTATAGAAACATATTTTTATGTATAAAACGTAGAACACACTAAACTCACTATTTGTGGCCGGAACATACAGAAATGTCGACGAAATATATCACCAATATATATTCGAAATTCGATAAATCGCCTTAGAAAAATATTCGATAATTATATATCGTCTTTTAAAACAAAATTATCGATATTATTTCCGGCATCTCTAGTTTCAATAGAATCTTAATAAGTAAGAATGTCACTATAGTCCGAACTAGGAAAAACTATTGGTTTTTTCGAGAAATGGCGACTGTTTAGACTGAAATAGTTCGTTAAATTTAAAAACAAACAAAAGCATACTAAATAAATGAATGCAAAATTTGAAGACGTTGCCTATCTATTCACTATATTTACCTATATATTCTATGACAGCTATACAACAATACATATATTGTTGTCCGATTCTTATCGAAATTGGTGAAATTATGAAAAAGCTTAGAGAATTGATTTATACGAAGTTTGTACACGCTTCAAAATAAACAAATTTGTTTAAACATTTTTTCTATAACATTTTGGGAGAAATAGGTATTTTTAAAATTATCCTTGATCAAAGTGTCAATCGTCGTTGCGACGTGTCTTCGGAAGACCAGCACTCACCTAGTTGCTGACCACTTGTCCCCCAAATCAGTAATCGCATCTAACATTTCGCCAGCTTTCCTTCAACGTTTTAAGGCTACGTGATTAACTGCCTAATGATTTTGTCATTTCATATCTCACTTAAATCAAAACTCGAATAGAATTCTCCCGAACATTTTTCACCTACGCCTTATCTCTTGACATTATGTGGTAAGAGAAATGGGCGTAGATCTAGAACCCAATTGATAGAGAGAACACATTTTAAGAGTATACTGACATAAAGAAACTATTAATTTAATTCCAAGTACGTGTTTCACACAGACATGCTTCCCCTTTTCGTATTGATATTAGCTGTGCGAGTATAGGTAAGTAGAATTTCCTATAAATTTGTAGTGTTTGTAGATTACACTGCAGTTTTTTGTTACATTCCACTAGTAAACAATGTCAGGTCCATTACCAGCCACCTTTGTCAAGGAATTTCACAATGAGGATCAAGTTCGTCGCATGGAATATCGCAACCTGGGCACTACCGGCCTCAAAGTGTCTAAAATTGCATTAGGTGGTGCGACTTTGTCCTCGCTCCTATACGGTAGCTTTGATCGGGCGGAGGGAATTAAGACCATTCAAGAAGCCATTAAGTCAGGTATAAATTATATCGATACCGCTCCAGTTTATGGCCTAGGAAAATCTGAGGAAATACTCGGTGAGGCTTTGAAAGGTGTGCCACGAGAGGCTTACTACATAGCCACTAAGGTGGCTCGCTATGAGCTGGTACCTGGACGAATGTTCGATTATACTGCTTCCAAAGCCCGAGAGAGTGTAAAGAATAGTTTAAGCTTACTCGGCTTGGACCATGTAGATGTTCTCCAGGTTCATGATGTAGATGCCGCACCCACACTGGATATGGTTTTAAATGAAACGATACCAGTGTTAGAGGAATATGTAAAAAAGGGCAAGGCTCGTTTTATAGGCATCACCGGTTACGATGTGGATGTGCTTAAGGAGTGTGCGGAGCGTGGAAAGGGTCGCATTCATGTAATCCTCAACTATGCACGTTACACTCTGCTGGACAATACCCTACTACGACACATGAAGGCTTTCAGGGAGCTTAATGTGGGCGTGGTATGTGCCGCTGCTCATGCCTTGAGTCTGCTTACCAATGCTGGTCCCCAGGCCTGGCATCCGGCCAGTAAAGAACTTTTGGCACTGGCCAAACGGGGTGCAGAGATCTGCAAACAACGAGGTGTGGAATTGGGCAAACTAGCCACGTACTACACCATGCAACTGGACGGAGCAGCCACTTTTCTCATCGGAATACCCAATCGACGTTTGCTGCAGATCAATC
The DNA here is from genome assembly GCA_018904235.1 of Lordiphosa stackelbergi. Classification (NCBI taxonomy): domain Eukaryota; kingdom Metazoa; phylum Arthropoda; class Insecta; order Diptera; family Drosophilidae; genus Lordiphosa; species Lordiphosa stackelbergi. Next base: position 61,421 of record JAEIFU010000081.1, read on the forward strand.
TGGATGCCCTACACAATGGTCTGACTCCAAACGAACAGGAAGTGCTGCAATATCTACGTGAAAAGTGAGTCGAGTTACTGTCTTCATTGCGACTTGAATAATCCAACTAATTCGTTTCTTTTCAACTCTTGCAGTGTATTCACTGAATCCTATAGTTGGGGCTCAACTTTGTCGACTTGTAATCGACTTGACGATGTAACTAAGAATTAAATATCAAGAATATTTGATTAGTTTTAAATACTTAAAAGTTGTGCAGTGACTTAAATAAAACAATATGGAAAAGGCTACCAATTGTGTGTTTAGTAGGCCTGGGGTTTAAATTTAGAAATAATTATTAGCTAATTCCATCTCATGCACTCACAGACTAATTAACATTACCTAATAAAAATAAGCAAATATAAAAGCAAATGTTTTCCGTATTTTTAATCAGATTTGAGGATTGATGAGAACGTATACAAAGGTAATGTAAGTTTGTTTGTAAATTTTTCTGACGGAGAAGATAGCATAGAAGCAGACAGATGCACAGACGGACATTAGGGTGGACGCTGATAAGAAACTTAACTGATACCATCTTAATTGATTGCTTTTAGGGTGTACATAATTTAGGGTGTACATAATAACTTAAAAAATAAATAAAAACTTAGTTAATGTTTTAACCTGTGCAAAAAGCCTTCAAAGTTTCCACAAATATCACGTATACGACACGTTCAACTACTCATGGCTATATCAACTCAGCTCGTCTTGCCGATCAAGAATATACAAACTTTATGTGGTCGGAGATGCTACCTTCTAAGCGTTACAAACACCTGGACAATTTAAGTATACCCTCTTTTCTATTGAAAGCAAAACAGTTTTTCTCACTAGAACTTTGGACCGATCGTTCCTACGGTAGCTATATGCTATAGTCATCCGATTTGGAAAGAACTTGACAGAATTGTGTGTTAGCATATAATATTGATCAGTAACGATTTTGGGAGCGATAGCATCAAATACAGGGAATCGAATTTTGGTTCCGGTACGTACCGAAACTAACGTTTCGGTAAAAGCTTCTGTTTTGGTTTTGATTTTGATCCTGTTTCGGTATTCGGTTCCGATACTTGGATTTTTATTTCGGTATACCGGTACGTACCGGTATGGACCGGTAAAACTAGCTGATATTTTAAAACTTAAGTCCAAACAAAGTGGGTAAGCAGCTATACATGAATATTTCTTAGAAGCATAATAGCGGTCAATGTATTTCCGTCCATAACAAACTTCACATCGGAAAAACATACTTCTACTCTTACTTGTGTAGCTGGAACAGCAAGAAGAGCTTTTGATAGATCATACAATTCCGGACACTTTGTCGAATTTTCTGACCACCATTTAAGTACATTATCTTTATTTTGTAAAAGTTTTAAGCTTAGGAAAACCTTGATTGATTCCATTACTGTACTAGCTACTAGCGTTTTTCTGTTTCACCGCACAAAATTTTTCCTAAGCCAATTTTTGTTTATTCAAATCTTACAACTGAGCCAAATTGCTCAAAAATGCCCTAAGACTAACTGCTCGCTTTGCAGTCTAGTTGTTGCACTCAGAACCGAAACTGTACCGGTACAATGTTTAGGTTCTTTTCGGTCTTTTCGGTTCTAAAAATTTCGACTCTCGGATACTGGTATACAAAAAATTAAAAATTTCGGTTCCGGTTCCGCTTCTGAGTTCTTTTCGGGATACGGTTCCGGTTCCGGTGTCGGTTTGATTCCCTGATTGAAAACAAAAAAGTTTTTTTCAGAATTTTTTTAGACCTTTCTTTTGTATGGCAGCTATACTATATAGCTGAACGATTTTCATAAAACTTGCTGAAATAATGAAGAACTCTTAGAGTCAGAACAGGAATTTTTGCGCGACGTGTTTCTGTGAGTGGTGCAAGCCGACAAGAGGTAAGCGTTTAAATTCTGTGTGAATATAGCTAAATCTGCGACATCAAGCAGGCTTACCCAGATGTTGCTTTAGCAAGAAGTGGTGTGATTCGTTGGCGCCAGGCCTTTTTGGAGGGCCGGGACGAGGTCGCGGATTTTACAAAATCGGGAAAACACGTGTGGAATTATTTCGCGTACTATGCTTACAAATCAAGTTTCAAGTCAATCGGATGAAAAATAACATTTTTCCCATACAAACTTTTCCGACGCTTTTCCGACTTTTCCGTGTGGAATTTTTCAAAACCCCGTCTTGATACGCACTTTCACTAACAGAAACTCCTGTCCAAATTTCAGCTTTCTATCTCTTACCGTTTAGGCTGTGCGATGATTGCCAATCTGTCATTCAGTGAATCAGTAAATCAATCAGTCAGGACACTCTCTTTTATAATTATAGAGATAATATTTAATATTTATTTTAATATTGTAAATTGGTAAAGATTGTGGTTCATTGTCTAGCTGAATTTTTAAGGGAAAATCATTTTCTTCAAGGATTCAAGCAAATTTGTAATCAAGTTTAGGAACTGAAATGACAGTTTGCGTTTCTGGTAGGTTGATTTCATCAGCTATGGACATGAAATCCCGATTTTATTAATTCTTTGTTTAAGGACGCAAGTAGATTCGATATTTAAGTCAGGAACGGCTAACGGAAATGAATTAAACATTATAATTTATCGCACTGGATTCACATCTTGACGTCATGGCAGCCACTCTTCCAACTCCACTTCCCGACCCTATTTTTTATCTTTTGTTGTTATGAATAGCGACCTTTGTTTTTTATTTGGGATTTATTAGCTGGCTCGAGGTCAATGTTTTTTACTTAATAAAGTTTAATCTTGAAGTCAAAAGATGAAAATCCTCCCCACATACTTTTTAATACTTTTTTTAATACTATTTATTTTATTTATCAGAGCGAGTTCCGTTGATTCGCAATTATAGACAAATCGTTTAAAATTAATATAAATATGTATATACATATATCAAGATATACGATCATATGCAAGTATGAGAGAGAGATGAACAAGGTGAGACATCTCACTTAAAAGAAGCCCTCAAATTCACCCTGAGGCTGATAGCCACTAGCACCACCAGCAGGCGGTAGCAATTGAGGTCGACGTTGAACGGGTGATGGTCTGGGCACAATGATATCATTGATCTCATGCAAAATGCCGTTGGTGGCCACCACATCGCACTTGGTGACGCCAGCATTCTCGATCTTGGGGCGACGATCTCGTGTGATACGCAAATGTTGACCTGAAATCGATTCAATGGAGCGCACGAAGGGCCAATTGGTTGGTATAATGCCAGCACAGCAGACAACATCCTCAACAATGTGGGTCTTGACCAGAGCCAACAATTCGGCCTGGCTCTGAGATTGCGGCTTAGAAGCCTCACTGGACTCGCTGAACTCCTCAAAGACATCATTTTTGGGTACCAGGACCGTATAGCTGCGGGTTTCATTGGACAGCAGGTGAGTGAGATTGGCCTTGCGCACCAAATCCAGGAATTTGCTATAGTTGGGATTGGCCTCCAATAGGTTGAGCATGTTCTATTTGAAGCAAAAGAAAAGCAGAGTTAACTGTGATTTTGTTTAGGGGGAAGCACTATGAACTTACTTTCTTGGGTGGACTCAAGGGACGATCCAACTGATGCAACACCGAACCACAGCTTTCATCATCAAAGTGCACTAGGCGCGCGCAGTTCACGGTGGCACGATTCATGACATCCGAGAAAAGAGCATGCGTGGAATACAGATTCAAACGTACATTACTACCCGCCACAGTGGGCAAGGATTGCTCTGACAGATCGCAGGTCTTGATCATGGGCTTTACCACATGATAGTTCAAGAATTCCAACAAATCCAAATTATGATTCAAAACATCCGGTTGCTCCTTAAGCAAACGTGCCCATTCCGTGGATTGCAATGCCTTGTCTGTGGGTGCAAAAATGGTGACGTTGTCCAGATCATCGAATTGATCATCATAGCCCGAGGCTTCGAGTAAACTTTTGAAAATAGTCAAATTCTTCTGGGACATCAGGCTCGTCATGGGTAGGGCAGATTGTGTCGGCAGAATGGTATCTATAACATGGAGTACACCATTGGTGCCCATAATATCGGCATCCAAGATTTTGGCTACATTGTTAATGTAGATGGCAGCTTCGCCTGTCTGATTCTCTTTGGGTTGAGTGCGATTGAGCAGCAGAGGCTCACCCAACAGATTGTAGGCGGTGGTCTTAGCACCCGGTACGGTAGCCAGGGAGCAGAAGGTCAAATCCAGCAAATGATTCTTTAGAATGTCTGAGAAGGAGAAGATTTTGAAACCTTTCTTAGCGTCCCACGCTAATTAGAATGAAATCAATAAAAATACAATCTAAAACAAGAACAGATTGTCAATTTCTATCGAAACGAAACTTGGGAAGTCATTCGCATATTCTTTTTAAAGACCAGAGACAAGCAGTCATCATGAAACATAGTGGAGAGTATTATGTGTTTACTTACTCGAAGCACAGCCCCGTCCCTCTTTCAAGGCCCTACGCAAATGTGGCTCCAACTTATCAAAGGCAGCATCGGTGGGCACAAATATGGTCACTGGCTTATCCGCCTCCAGCATTGCACTAATATTGGTCTTCTCCAACACAGTACGCATTATGGACATATCCGCTCGCTCTCGTATAATGTCCATGACAGTTTTGGTCAATGGTTTGAGTACACCGCCCAGTGTATGTACCAGTGCCTGTTCAGAAAGCTTATCATGCTTCTCTATGGGTACACAGTTGGCAGCATAGCGATACGGTTCCAGTCCCAAGGATGGTGGCAATTGATAGCTATTTATGCGTATCTTTTGATCCGGTACTTCACTTTGCAGCAACTTCTCATTGGGCACATCCTCCAGCTGAACTTCACCCAAGACTGCATGCAGTTTGTAAATGGTTTGCTGTGAGGCATCTGCCTTTGCATCCTCCACATTATTTTCCTGTTGTTGTTGTCCGCGGTATTCCACAAAGGCTGCATCACTGGGCACAAAGAGGGTCACCTTCTTGCCGCTGCCGTTGCCCAGCATTTCTGTCAATTGGCCAGCACTGCGAGCGCTCTCTATGAACTGTTTGGCTCCCATATCAGCTGCAGTGGCCTCAATATCCTTGATCTCAATCTTCTCGCAAGGACTGGTGAAATCGGCATTTCTGGGCCGGCCATAGCCATGACAACACTGCCGGGTCATCGTTAGAGTCTTCTTCTTGCCATTTTGGTTTACTCTACAAGCGGAAAAACCGGTAAATCCAAATCTCTTTGGTAATTTTAATGACTTACATCTTGGTGCAGACGTGCTTATTGGGTTTCTCGGCGCAGGAGTTCACACTGAACTGGAATTGGCCAAAGAGCGGCGAGCGTACCACACTGCCAACACCATCACGTTCCTGGCCAAAGGTGTCGATAGTTTCATCAGCCTCGCCGTCTGGTGAGACGCTTTCGTTTTCTTCTTTTTCGGTGCACACATTGGGTCTGGGAATGGGGAAATAATATTGCAAATTAAAACAGGAAATTAACACATGATTTGGAATGGAGAAACACATGTTCAAAACTTCAGCATGATAGTTTTAAACTGAGAGACTAGTTTTGTTATTCTTTGAAAATCATTCATTTAAAACAAAGGGACATCCAAAATAAAAAGGAGAGCTTAAGTTAAGTCGATGTACCCTTTACTCAGGAGAAGAAATATGTTAATTAACAGTCAGGGCAGGCTGACTCCGAAAGTGGTGATTCTTAAGCCTAGTACTCAGACAAACTAAGCCGTCCGCTAGCGGAATTGACAGCTGATTCCAATGGAGGATATGAGCAAATCACACTAAGCACATCCAACATCCTGAGTTAAAATGCTTAATTACTATATGCTAACGCATTTTTCAGCATTTTTTTGTCCAAATGTTAAGTGGATCAGTGTCTAAAAGGAACATGCTACAAAGATGGCAAATTTCGTCATGTTAAATGCTTATGACTCCTGATGTTGGATGTTAGATGTGCTCAGTGTGATTATTCTCTAAGCATACGGTCAGTGTGACTGTTCAAAACACCAAAACAAATGTGAAACGGTCACATTGTACTGTCACCTCTGATTTGCTTGCATTTTTATTTTGTCAATTTTTTAAAGTATCCAGGCGATATTTAGAGGATTTATCTTCATTTTTCTTCTTTCGTTGGCCATCACAACCGTTTGACGGTCTCGGAATCTGCAATTAATGCCCTCCAGTATCTTCTGCCCTGCACTGGCGCAGTATATGTTGCATCAGTAGATTAAAGAAGTCACACGATAAGGTATCGCCCTGCCTAAAACATCTTTTGGTATCAAATGGTTCGGAGAGGTTATTTCCTATTTTAAAGGTGCTTTGCGTACTTTTCAGCGTCATCATGCAAAGTCGAACGTACTTTGCTGGTATACCAAAGGTAGACAGGGCTTCAAAGAACCTTCACCTTATCGGTGTGTCGAAGGCTGATTTATAATCAACAAAAAGATGGGATGTTTTGATGCCTCCCTCGCAGGTCTTCTCTAGGATTTGTCGTAATGTGAATATCTGGTCTGTGGTGGATTTACCAGGTCTAAAGCCACACTGATAAGGTCCAATCAGTGTGTCAATAAGCGGCTTTAGGCGTTCACAAATAATACGCGACAGAAGGGAAGGATATGGGAAGCAGGGTCTCCTTTTTTGAAGATTGAGCAAAGAACACTTAGATTCCAATCGTCGGGCATGCTCTCGTCAACCCATATACGGCAAAGAAGTTGGTGCATGCACCTTACCAATTCTTCGCCTCCAGCCTTGAACAATTCAGCGGGTAGCTTATCAGCACCAGGTGATTTTTTGTTCTTTACCCTTTGTATGGCTAAACAGACTTTCTGTTGGTTCGGCGGGTCTATCTCTATGTTGTCGATTGGTGGCATTGCTACTTCTCTAGAGGAGGCATCATGTTCGTCATCGCCTCCCAGCAGGTTGGAAAGTAACTTCTCCATTTGTCAAGTGCCACATGCGGAGCTGTGACCAGATTCCAATGTTCGTCTTTGCATTTGGCGACTTACTGGGGCTTAAAACCTTCTGCAATGTCATCTCGACTTCCTCGCGCATGCGCCTTTGCTGCTCATTCTTTTTAAACCCTTGAAGAAGGTATATTGAAATTGTCCGGATGTTTGTAACGCATCGAAGGAAGCATCTCCGACCACATAAAGTATATATATTCTTGAGCACCGTGACATTCCGAACAACAAATTATTTTAGTTTGTCTGAGTTCAGTGCAGCGTTGGGACCTGTCGGAATTTTACGAAAGCTTGCCGAAACCCTTCTTATACTCTGTACCAAAGGTACACAAAGTATATTAACGTCCCCTTTCGCCCCCGCAACTTGGAAAACCGTCATATCTCCCACTGTTTTATTGATAGATGGTTTGTACCTTTTAGAGATATTTAGTTATTAGCACCCTTCTTATACTCTGTACCAAAGGTACACAAAGTATATTAACGTCCCCTTTCGCACCCGCAACTTGGAAAACCGTCATATCTCCCACTGTTTTATTGATAGATGGTTTGTACCTTCTAGAGATATTTAGTTATTGGCGTTACTCTTGTTCATTTTTTTATTGGAGAATATGACTTAAATTTGAAACACAATCAAATAATTTCATTTAAACATTAAATTAATTCATAACGCTTTTTAGAGAAGAATTAGAGATGAACCATTAATTGGAACACAAACCTTCAAACTAGATTTCAAAAAAGAAAATCTCTTAAAAATCTCCCAAAATTCTAGTGTAACATGTCAGTGGAAACGGGCAAATTGTTAAGAAATAAAAATGATAAAAATTATGCCCCAATGGAACTCAGAAAATTAAATAAGTAAAAACCTGAAAAAAGTTCAAGTTAAAGTTCGGCTTATGTTTCGGCTCGAGGGCTCTTAAAACCCGAACCAAGTTCGGTTGAAGGCCGCAGTCATGCAATATGCTTAATGAAACATAAATATAGGTTAAAAATAAACTATAACTCTGGGTAAAGTTTATATCGAGAAGGCGTTACAAAATTCTGAAGCCAACGGGATTGTGTGCAGTTCAAGGGAGTCTAGATTCAATTTCAATGTGTATTTAAAGATCAGACAGACTCGGCTGTTGATAAACGTTAGCGGAACGTTTTACTCCGCGAGAATCATGTATAAAAAAACATATTTTTATTTATTTAGTCTATCGCCTCTTCTTTTTTCGGAAACCTTGTCAACAATTTTCCACTCATTAGTTATATAAGTATGTAAATATATTTTAAATGCTCAATTCTTATTGATATGGTCCATAGTTTTTACTTTGCTTCTTTCCTAATCACCGCACATGACTGACTTTGGTCTGATCACTTCAAAATGTTCTTGGCATTTAGGCAATTAAGACAGCGCAATGTCAAGTTCATTCGAAGCCATTAATGCTGTGTTTTTATTATTCTCTTCATAGTTAATATTTTTTGTCTTATCGCTGCAATGGGAACCTACTATAATAGATTTTGTTGAAGCGCAATCGAGCGAATCAATTAAATAAATAATTTTCTATAGTTTTATGGGCAGCAGCTGTGGCTTTGCCTTAAACCGGGCCGGCCACTTAATTGTCTGGTAAGCGGCAGAAATGCCCAGCAGTTGAACGAATATATAATATGCCCAACTGTGCTATGGGGTAAGTGCATGGAATATATAACTACATACATCTCTATATAAATAAGTAGCAGAGCTTGCACTTTTCTAAATTGTCATTAGAGCAAAATGGTGAAATCAACTGAATGAAAGTCAGACCTGGGCAAATTGATAAATTAGCACCATAGCGTATATATATGTATAAGTGTGTATATACTGGTATATATTCACATTTATGGTGAGCTGTGAAATTTCTATAACTACGCGCTAACAATGAGTACGTATTCAGTGTAGCCATAATTGAATTGATGGCAGACAAAATGGTTAGGCTTATATTTATGTATTATATGTTTGTATGTACGTAAGTTTATGTGTACTAGATGATATAAGAAGATCTTTGTGTGAATTCACAAAACAAACATTCAGAAACGAGTGTTCTGATGGACTGATAACTAAGTTAATGGGGTGCGTTCGCTTTTGTGTGGTTCATGACTAACTCCGATTGAATTCCTAGATAGTACAATAGTTAAGGTACATTGACTTTTGGAATTTGCAGTTCACATATTTGATTTTTCCATTAACAAGTAAGCGGGATTTGAGAAAAAATTCGAAAAACTTTCAAGATTATTATATTTTAATAACGTGACAAAAAATAAATTGGACACGCACTCGTAATTTTGCATCGCAACTATTCAAGGAACTATGCGTAAGCTGAACGGGAAATGGATAACAGTATTATACTCCCAAGATAATTATATCTTAATTAATTCAGATTCGGTGTACCTACCTAAACAGTCCTCCCAAACTTTGGCTTCAGCTCGGAAGTGCGGTTCAAGGACCGGTTTAAAAAGCACTAAAGTTAAGTTTTCGTCCGAGTCTAAGCTTTAAAATGTAAAAATATTAAATTGGCTATACAGCTCCTCCAGCGGGGCCAAGCCAAGCCTTCTCACATCTAAACAGTTTAACGCCGAATCCGAACGGCAAAGTTTGAGAGTTAGCTTTTTCATGGCTAGATTACTTTACAGCTGGCGCCAATAGCTGGTGAAGGTGACCGTATTATAAAAGCTATTTTCTAAAGAAAACTTTTATTATTAGATGTTCAGAGGCAGGATCGAACCCACGACCTCCCGCCCAGCAGTCCAGCACACTAACCGCTGGGCCACAGACGGTTACTTTAAAATACTGTCACCAAATGTCGATAATTTCTTTAATTAGATCTTATTAAAAGGAAAGTTTGAATCCTTTATAAGGGATTGATTATTCCTGAAGGATTATTTCGAGCCTAAGATTTAAAACTATGGCGGCTAATTCTTTATTCAAACAATAGTGTAAAGAGTACAATAAATTGACAACTCTATGTTCGAGTTAAACTGCGTTGATCATTCGGTCTAAAAATAAAAAATCTTTAAATATTTTCTTGTTTGATACTTGCTAATTGTATCATTCCCAAAAATTATTGGGAAACATTTTATATTTTGAGGGGATAGTTCAATAAAATGCAATTTGAACCATAATTTTAGTAGAAACCTTCCGGTTCAGTGTTGTGAGATCTTAGATTTATTGGCTTCAGTTTATGAACTCATTACTAAACCAGTGTGCGAACAGAACTTAAGTAGGGCTGAGATTTCTTGCTCGAATAACTTCAAGAGGTTGACCAAGTATCTTTAGTCTTCTTCTACTCATGGCTGAGAAGGTAAAGTTATGTTTTCTTCTCTTCCTCGCACTTTTCATGGAGAGTAATGCCCAGTCGAGTTTCGGTGCATGAGACCGTGACCCTCAGGGTCCCTATCAGAAGCAATATGTGTCCCCTGATGTGGCGTTAAAGTTTATTGATCCGTTATATGTTGAACCTGGCCCAAGTAGATCCCGCTACCGCACAGAAGTGAAGGTTTTTACACCGATCCGTGAGGAGTTGAACTTTTGGCTTTGAGTTCCCGTCGAACAATTTTTATCATTGCGAACCTCCCATTTTCAATTGTAATCTAGAAATTTCTGTTTGACAACGGAATTATTATCTTCAAATTTGCTGTAATACCTCGAAACCTGAAATTTAATGAGGTCGGGATCGGTACGAGCTTAAGTTTAAAATTCTATCCATTCGGAGTAGCTATTTGTTGCCACCTTGTAATGTTTAGTAAAGTCATGTACTCACCCTTTCCACCATGGTTCCTGTGCGTTGCCAAATCCAAAACCGCCAAATGAATTGAAAAACTCATTACCAAAGAATGGGAAAGATTGTTGGAAAAATACCGCCGGATTGGGAGCATTTACATCGGTGGTAATGGTATCCACATCTGTGGAGAATCATCATTTGTTAATCGTACTCAATCCCTTGCTCTCAAAAGACTTACTGAAAGGTTTCTGCTCTACAGCAGATCCCGTTTGAACCGAGGCTCCAGCCTCCTGACGTCCTTGCGGCTGCTGCTGCTCCAGGGGTATGAACTCCGTGTCGCTGACTTCGCTGCCGAAACCGCTACTATAAGGTGGCAACAGTGGCGCATTAGCATGGTAGGGGGCCAGTGGGGCAGGACCAGGCCATATACTGGCCATACGCTGATGCGTGGCCTGAGCATGCAGTGGTTCTAGCGGTGCTAATGGTATGGGCGCAAAGAGTGTGCGATGCAGCGGCAATGGGCGTGTTAAATGTTGCATAAAGCTGGGCAAGGGATGGGGAAGAGTGTGGCGGTTAGTGTGTTTGAGTGAGTGTGTGTGTGGTTCATGCAAATTCCAGCAGAACGGAACGAACCCCGCACCCCATAATTCATATGCCTTGATTGTTCCCGCACATTAAAGAAGCTCCGGCCCGGCATGCTCTCTTCCTCCCACACCCCCACACCTCTCCATAATATGCTGATCGTGCTCATTGTTTAGAGTTTTTGCGCAGCATTTGTCTGACTAGCATATTAAGTGGTTCCCCCTCATACAAATCAAATGAAAATAACTTTTTTAAGTACCCAAAACAACAAATGTACAACAACAAAAAAAGTAAACTTGAGAAATCGCCAAGCTGCATTTGTTCATCAATCAATTGGGATTTATGTCCCATTGCTTGCATTCGAAACTAAAACTGAAGCGCAAGTGACTCATTTGAATAAAAACTTTCTATTGACTAAGCAAAGTCGTGTTTTTTTGGTTTTTGGAAGAGCCCATCTCAGGGCTCATTAATATTCGCCATACGGAAGCTCATTAAAATAAACTAATAATAAAACTTAAGAAAAAACTGAAAATATTATGGCTTGAAACGTAAGCCATTTGTTTCATATATATGTCTCACACAGTTGGCTGACTTTTACACATACATTTCTGTATATGCCTCATCGGGACAGACGTGAGCCACAAGGGCTTAACAGACAGCCGTTCATTTTTAGCCGACAAAGTGATATTTTTGATACGAATGTGTGTTCGTATGTTCACTGAACATTATTCACGAAGAATATATTTATTGTCTTCAGAAAAAGTTAAAGTTGAACTTTGAATTGTGAAAGATTCTCTAAACTTGTTAAACTTTTTAAGTGAATGGAATGGATTTGTGAATTCTCCAAATAAAATGTTTTCTTTAAATATATGGTCATGATCAGAGCGATAAAGTTGAAGTTTCAGCAGATGCAAATTGAAAAGGTAATCAATGTACATATGTAAATTCAAAATAGAAAAACGAAAAATGCACTGTGGGTGGCTCGACTAAGGCGACCTTTTCCTGGATTATACAGGATGACTTAAAATGATTTCGGGTATCCAGCACCGCGGAAACTACAAATTCCTGTCAAACTTCATATAAAAACGAGAAAGGCAAAGCTAACTTCGTCTGTACGAAGTTTTTAACACGAAAGAGCTTGTCTCAACGGTTAGCGACTTCGACCAAACTTCGCAGATCAGCTTAAAAACATACATAACCCAACCGTGTTTGAGGCGAATATTGAGAACAAACAGTTTTTCTTACTAAAATCCATTTTCCGAACGAACATTGATGGCAGCTACAAAAGTAGTCCTCCGATCCGCGGTTCCGACATATTGCAGCGTGCAGTAAAAAGAAGACTCTGTGCAAAGTTTCACTCAATAGCTCCAAAACTGAGGGACTAGTTCGCGTAGAAACAGACAGACGGACAGACGGACAAAGCTAATCGACTCAGCTCGTCATGCTGATCAAGAATATATATACTTTATGTGGTCGGAGATGATTCCTTCATGCGTTGCACACTTCTGGGCAAAATTATAATACACTTTTCAAGTGTATAAAAACTGTGGCAGGAATTTTTAGTTTGGCTTTTCGTTGCTTGTGTATCCAGCAACATGAACGTAATCTACAGTATCGATAGTTGGCATATCGATAGCGTGTGTGGATGGAGAGAACAGCTGATGCACAGCGCAGGAATATACATATTGCCAACAATTATTTTGGATGTGATGAGCGAAAATTTTTGGGGGAATGCTTTTATATTTTGATTATGAGCTGTCTCGATACATAGTATAGTAGCCGTCGGCTGCCGACCCTAGCTCGTTTGTCCCTAGCTCGCCTTCTTGTTGTCGAGTTGTCGACGAATTTTTTCATAATGTTTTAACCCTACGCAGCAACAAAATTTATTTCAAATTAATTATTTTTTATTGAAAATAAATTCGTTTAAAATTAATAACAATATTAATTGTTCACTCCAAATTATTAAAAATAAAACTTTAAAAACAAAATTAATGTATAAATAAAAATAGAAAACTAATTCACCCTTTGTATTACAATATGCTATTTTAAACCAAACGGACCTCCAGGGTTAATCAACATATTTTATGCCGTTTCGTCACACTCACTTACTTTGTGCTTTTCACTCCCTTATGCTAGCAACGCTGGGACAGCTTTGCCGACGGACTACCTTATACTTATTGTATCATGAGCTGTCATCTGGCTGGGGAACCATCAGCGTGCAAAGATTGGTAGGGGATGGTTTCAAATGCAAAAGGATATGCCAAATTGATGTGGCCGCTAGACGGATGCTTTCCATAGGCACAAGGGTCGGAGAGATGTCGTCTGTTAAGATGCCTTTATAATCTGTGTGTCGCCAGATCATAGGCAAATCTATTAGTGTGGTGCACCTTGGACATGATACCTGCATACCTTTGTGTGCATATTAATTTGGGCGCACAATGGCGAAGCGTCCACACCGCGGTATGTAGTTGTATGCCTCACATACCAGGGGCCCCACATAGATGACTCTAGTTTCTTGAGGGCCGTGGATCATGCCGTATCCCGTAACGGGATAGCCCGGATCTACCGCTAGGCTTAAGAAGCCAATGGAACTGCAACTGTAGCCACTGCCCGAGTCACATGGACGTTCCTAGTCAAGCTTTTCGACGCGTCGGTTTAGAGACACGCCAAGGTATTTAGCCACGGAATCCGTACTGATCTGGCCATTGAGTTGACAAAATCCTTAATATAAATGCTGATGTTTTTAGGCAATCTTGTATCCGACGATGAAAGACTTCATTTGATTGGCGTACAACCAAGAGGTCATACTACTTTGGAGAAGATTGCAATTTAAAGTAATGCAGTTAACAACATGCTGCAGTGATGTTTTGTGCACAGCAAAGTGTCATGCCATCGGTTTATCATTCCCAAGTGTAAAGTTTGTAGCACTAACTCCGAGCAGCATGCTTCCTCCAGAAAATACTATTTATTTTTTTTAAATTTATTTAAATTCAAATAGTTAACAGTGCTTAACAGCTGATTGATCAGAGTGACCTTCCACCCTTTCGGTCCGTGGTCACACTGTTTTAGTTAACATAACTGGAACATCCACACACACAAGAAATAAATAGCAAATTCCTGGCAGGAATTTTCCGCAGTGCTGGATACAGGCCTTAATGCGGCAAAAAATTAGGCTGGATCGTTGTTTGTTTATAACTCTTCCTAATGCCTAGGCCAAATTTACCTCATATTAAAAAATATCTTACTTTCTAATAAAAATACACAGTAAATGTGACAATTGGCGAAACAATAAACCCTTCATTTATTTATAAATCCTTTATTTAAATTCCTTAAGGTCTCGGAGAACAGATTGCAAGGAACCTGATTATGCGACTTTTGTTAACCAAGGTAGAAATTTCATGAAGTTTCGAGGGATCTTAGCAGAGGGTATTTTAAATAAAGTCTAATACTAGGGAAAACAGTAATATTATTTTTAAGTAAGGCTACAAGAGTGCAAGAAAATAGTTTAGGAGTTTCTTATTTTTTCTCGAACTTATGAAATAAACGGGTGTCAATTTTAAAATCTCCTGTCAGCCTACTTTTATTAACCTAGATTATTTTTTTGCTGAACTTGACAAGGAATATTCGGTCTACAAAATTTATTAGTCTCTCTTCTCTTTCTTTCTTTTTTTTTTAACGAAATAGCTTGAAAATTTAAAAGCCGAAACAAATGTGACCAAAATAAACTAATTGTTCGATTAGTTATGTTTCAATAATTCAGTCAACTAAATAAACAAAGCTAAAATAAGATTTAAACAATCGACTGCTATATTGAATTAGATGAACCATTCGATCAGTGTAAAGTTGAGTTCAATCGGTATAGTTCATAGCTGAAAATCACAACTCTACTGTTCACTGCATATTATGCCGGATTGAACGATATTTTAGTGCACTTTTTTAGTCTACAATCGTTTGGACTACATTTTCTTAGGATTGCTCATTTTCATTTGTATTGAAAAATATGACAACTTTCAGAACTTTCCATTGATCATTAAAACGGAATGCATAACAAAATGCAGCATCAAATCGAATGGTAAACAAATAAATATTTTGTTCGCCCCACAACCAAAGCGAAAGTCATTGGTCACAGGGAGACAATCAGTGATGGGGGAAAGGTATCCAACCAAGTGGCTGCCTGATTTAATTAAAGCGCAACTGTGGAAAGTGGAAACGAACTAAGTTATATGGTTAGTGGTCGACCCACATAGAAAGCCAGAAATTACATTTAAATTTGAGGCGCAGGGGGCTTAACCTGGGTTCCCGCTTAATGACGTGTCAAATGGCAATTAGTTTCATGGTTAGCGAGCTAAAAATATTTTGTCAAAATGATGCACTACCAGTACTTACTTCTACTAGCTAGTGATCAGATCTTCTAGTGTAATCTGTGAGGTTTGCAGGCCAAAGTTGTTCGAGTGTGAAAACAGAAGAAGGTTGCCCAAGTCCCGCGGCTGCAACGGATGCCCCCGATGATGCCCCACTTAAACTGCACATTGTTCTCATCAAAGTTCGAAGTTGGAGTTGTTGCAAAAAACGAAAACTTGAACTGCGGGGTTAAGCAGTTTTTCAATTTCAATCTGACAAAACAATCTCTTTTTTTGTTTTGTCGCTTTGGTTTTTTATCAATTGAGGTCACAATTTGACTTTCTTTCTGCCTGTCTGTGGGGATTTTTTTCTTTCTGTTCGTTTCAATTCGGTCAACATTATTTGCAGTTTTGTTTAGCGCAGCGAATTTCTCCAAGAATAAATACACCAAAATGTCATAAAAAACGCTAAAAACCTCAACATTAGCTAAACTTTTATGGGGTGCCAATGGAAACAACGAACCAGAAAAGACACTGAAGTTGCTTACAAGTCAATATTTGATTTACATATGTGTATGTATGCGTTTGTTTTAGAAGGGAAATGGGTTTGAGGAGTTCTTTAACGGTGTCAGTCAAATAAAAGGAGAAGGGGGATGGCAATTTGTGAACAAACTGAAATGGCAAATAGTTCACCTGGAATTGAATATAGATTCGGTTGAAAGAACTGCTACAGAATCCTCAAAGTCTGAACCCGAATTGGATTTTACACTGTAAAATCAAAGTAAAATGATTCATTTAAGAATTAGGCAGAGAGGATCATCAGAGAGGGCGCCTAAATACTTTGGTTAAATAATGATTTTTGTGATAAATTGTGATATTTTGAAAATTCGCCATTTTAAATATATAGAAACTCCAATTTCACCTTAAATTACGAGCACAGCATTCGCGCTCAAATTAGTGTATCTTAAAAATGGGCTTAAATAGTTTGTTAAAAAGAGAAAAGATTAAACTATTCAAACGCAGAATCAGAACCGGAATTTAATGCGGTTTTGTATATCTTTTAGGAATCGGCATCTGAGAACCCATGTTCTTGTCTGAAGAGCCACTCCAGAAGCACGTTTTATATCCATATTAAAAACACAGAATTCAGTTTTTTCCCAAGTTACTTTTATAAAAAATCATAGTTCGAAGCAGAACGTAAATTATTCTTAGTTCTTCAATGTTATTATTTTAAAATTAGAATCTAAACTGCTACAAACCTCTTAATATACGTAAGGGGTTTGCACCGCGGTTCAAGTCTACGAAGCTTTTTTTGGGTGAGGTTCAGGAAACGGGTTCAAAAGATCTGTAGACAAAACTTCTAAATGAATCAGGCTCTAATTTTCAATATTTTGGAAAATATTTTAAAGTAATTTAATAAGATTTTCAATGTGGAAATGTATTTATATACCTACTGGAAGAGAAAAACTACCAATTTATAAACCATTTTTGGATAAAAAAGTAAATCTGTTTTGGCTTTTGAAAGGATCGGTCCTTCGGAGGGCATCAGCCATGAACGCCCACAATGTTTACATAAGTTTCGCAAAACTTAAAACCAACTCGCTTTTTTTTCCAAATATTCAGATTAGGGTCTTTTTTATAAAATGGTTCATATCAGGTATGACTCAATTAAAGAACTTATAACACTTATACGGGTTTTTGGCTTAGTTATCTTAGTTTTTGTTGGATACGCATATTGAACCCTGTGCTTCAGTCTATTTGGAAATCAAAACTAAACAATTCACGCAGATTGTGTGACAACTTATGTAACTTACTATCAAAACATAACAGAACATTTTTGTATTTTTTCACTTTCTTCTTGACTCAAATCAAAAAATTCTATTAAACGTACCACAACCAACAATGATATTCTACTTATCCAAAATCATAAAAGCCCACAAAACATATTAAAAGCTAAAAAATTGCAAGCTATATTTATGTGACAAAATGAATGATAATACCTTAAAACACTAGCTACATGAAATGTGCATGAAACCAAAACACCACACAAAGATTTTATATTGCATTTAGCACCATTTTGTGCCTATACTTACTCTCCATAGAATGGTGTTGCCCGTACAGCACAGACCAACAGAAGACAGGCCCAAACCCGTAACATTTTTTTGGTGTTGTATAAATATCACAAATTAAGAAAATTACTACAAATGGAAACAGAAAGAAAACAAACAAGAAAGTTGCTGTAATCAGAGAAAATTTAAAAATAGATGGATGGTTGACTTTAAGAAATTTCACTGGAAACAGCTGAGAGGTAAGGCATGCAGAGCAACGGACTGGTTTTCCTTGGCGGCGAATGTGTGGCAAATTTTCCACTGTCTTCACGAATTAATTGCAAATTTACGAGCATGTGCAGATAATTATTGTCAATTGTCAATTTTTTTGTATTTTGTAAACCATTTCACATTTTCAAACGGCACAGTTTTCGTTAAATTAATTTGTTTTTGTTTTTGGGCACACTCTCACTCACGTAGTGGTGGTTGTAGGGAAGAATTTCCAGACGACGATGTTGCCGTTCCGAGTCGCAGTTTAAAACTAACTGACTTAGAACGCGCTGTGGCTGCTATTTATAAGCTACATGCAAGAAGAGCCCAAAACGGCTGCTGCTGCTGCTGACGTAGCGATCTTGTGTGAGAAGCTTTTAGATGAGCGAGGCTTTTAAGCTTGCAGTCAGATAACTTTGGTAAAGCTTTTTCAGTGCTGAGGTTGAGAAAGTTTGAGATTTTTTGGGTGATACACTGGACAACACAGACGATTTGTGTAATTGCCTAATATACCGACCTTTGCTCAAAAAATTTCAAAAAAAAATTGTTCGATCAACCGCGAATTATGTAGACTTATCATGCAAAAAGTCGCGCCGGCCTTTTACCGTTCAAAAAAGTTTTTAAATGCAGGGCAGACTGAGTGGTCGTAAAAAATGTGGATTCATCAAATTATTGTTAGTGGTGAAGACTTTTTGAGGTGGAAAACGCCAAATAGATTTAACGAACACTGCAGTAACTAATTGTTACATTATGGCCGCAAAAAAAGTAATTCAAATATAAATACAAATTCCCAATACACAAGCGATTTCCGAAGCGTAATAAATAATAAAACTTACATTTATATTCGCAATATCTATAATCCCAGAAATTTTTATCAAGATCGGATAATAAACAGGAAGGTTTAAAAATGATGCATACTTTTGGGGTGTCTCCTCCAGGAACGCTATTAAACATTTCTTTCCATGAGTAACGGGTATATCGAAGTCGGTTAGAGCCGACTTTGTCCGTCCGTCCGTATGAACAAACAGATCTCAGAGATGGTAAGAGACTATAGCATATAGCTGCAATAGGAACTATCGGTCGAAAAATTAGTTCTAGTGAGAAAAACTCTTTTGTTTTCAATGGTAGCGTCTTTATACTTTCCACTTATAAATATTATCTATATCAACACAATATTGGAGAGTTTGATCAAAGCGGGTGAATATGTCGCACACTCAAAAAAAAAAAACAGCCCAAATCGCCCTAAAATTTAGAAATACGCCCAAAAAAAGGGGTCAAAGGCGATTCGCCTTATTTTTAAGAAAACGCTTTTCTAAAAAATAAAAAATTGTTTTCTAGATTTCAGGGCAATTTATCTAAAAAAAACTTAGACAATTTTAGCTGTTAAGTCGATTTAAAATTCCCAAGCGGTAATGGCAGCGCTGGCATTAGGAGGAATCATCTGACAGTAAAAGACTCAAAAAAAGTAGGGTTGTCGAAATATCGATATTGAATACATTTTGACGATATTTTTATGAATACTTTTTTTTGGTTTTTAGACAAAAAGGAAGGCATTCTCTTGGATATTAGTGGCATCAGTAATACTAGTAAAATCCAAGAGAATGCCTTCAGAAAACCCCCATTTTTGTGCCCGAAACTAACAAAAATACACACCATAAACATACACAACATTATTCAACAAGTATTCGATTTCGATATTTCGACATCCCTAAAAAAAGTTTTAGGGGGAGGTAGGGTAGAACCGACGACCACAGACCAACCCGTGTGTGGTTGTGTTTTTAAATCCACCCCGCGCCCCAACCCGTCGGTTATTTGGGTTTGTCCCATCCTCCCCCCCATCACCACCACACCACCACCTCCTCACACCAACCCGCTTTTTTCTAAGCTATATATATTGGGTTGCCCAAAAAGTAATTGCGGATTTTTCATATAGTCGGCGTTTATAATTTTTTTAACTGCTTGTGACTCTGTAATTGCATTCTTTCTTTTGTCAATTATTAGCTGTCACTATTAGCTTGCTTTAGAAAAAAGTGCGCGTAATTTTGTTTAATTTGTTTGATTGGCGCCCTTTTTAATATGGAGTCCACAAAAAGAGCATTTTCGTCATATTTTACTTTATTATTTCCGTAAAGGAAAAAGCGCAAGAGAGTTGCTAAAAGTTACGTGATGTGTATGGTGATAAAGCCTTAAAAGAAAGACAGTGTCAAAATTGGTTTCGCAAATTCCGTTCTGGAGATTTTCACTAAAGATGAGCCACGTTCAGGTCGGCCAAATGAAGTTGATGATGACCAAATCAAAGCATTAATCGAATTGGATCGTCATGTAACTGAGCGTGAATGGGGAGAAGTTAAATATGCCAAAATCAACCGTTCATTATCACATACAAAGTCTTGGACTGGTGAAAAATTTTGGGTACCACATGAATTAAGAAATTCTAACAAACCGAATCAACGTTTGTGATATGCATCTTAAACGCAATGAATTTGATCCATTTTTAAAGCGAATAATAACTGGAGATGAAAAATGGATTGTTTACAATAACGTTAATCGAAAACGCTCATGGTCCAAGCATGGTGAACCAGCTCAAACCACTTCAAAGGCTGATATCCACCAAAAGAAGGTTATGCTGTCTGTTTGGTGGGATTGGAAGGGTGTGGTATATTTTGAGCTGCTTCCAAGGAACAAACGATTAATTCGGATGTTTACTGTCAACAACTGGACAAATTGAATGCAGCCATCAACGAGAAACGGCCAGAATTGATCAATCGTAAAGGTGTCATTTTCCCATCGTGACAACGCCAGACCACACACATCTTTGTGACCCGGCAAAAACTGGGACAGCTTGGCTGGGAAGTTTTGATGCATCCACCATAGCCCTGACCTTGACCCATCAGACTACCATTTTTTTCGATCTTTGAACTCCTTATGAAAACTTTCGGCAATGATGAGGCTATAAAATCGCACTTAGTTCAGTTTTTTGCAGATAAAGCCAGAAGTTCACATAACCATAGTTAATAATGTACAGTTGGTCAAGTTGACATGACATTCGCTTAGCAAACGTGGAGGCCTGGAATCAAGTCCCAGTAGGAGCATACTTTTTATACCCTTGCAAAGGGTATTATAATTTTGCCCAGAAGTTTGCAACTCATAGAAATATTTATTTCCCTATAAACTATATATATTCTTGATCAGGGTGACGAGCTGAGTTTTTAATGTTAACGTGTCTCTTTTCAGCGATTATTAATATTACACGCTTTTACACAGAATTGGAAGTTTTGGTCAAAGTCGGATGACTATATCTCATAGCTGCCATAGGAACTATCGGTCGAAAAGTGGGTTGTAATGAGAAAAACTTTTTTGTTTTTAATGTTAACGTGTCTCTTTTCAGCAATTATTAATATTATGCGCTTTTACAAAGATTTGGAAGTTTTGATCAAAATCGGATGACTATATCTTATAGCTGCCATAGGAACTATCGGTCGAAAAGTGGGTTTTATTTAGAAAAATTGTTTGTTTTAACGCTGGCGTTCTTAAACTCTGATGTATTAAAACATTTGCAAGGGTATAAAAACTTCGGCAAAGACGAAGTTAGCTTGGCCTTCTCGTTCTTCTCATTTTATATATATTTTTTTAATGTTTGTTTTTTAAGGTTTTTTTTTTTAGCAAAACCTTGAGTAAAAATCATATCTAAAAATTTGTGTGGCGTATTTGATTTGTAGATAAGACATTAGAAAATGTCATGGACTGGGATCCAATCCCCGTAGGAACATACTTTTTCCTCATTAAATGGTTCTTTTTTTAATGTTTTTTTTTATTTGAGGTGTTTTGAGCATTGCCTTTATTTTATACAATCCTTTAATTGATTTCTACATGGTGTAACGCATGTCAAGACAAAACAAAAACTTGCTCAATACTACATCAGTGAAATATATCTACATTCTTTAGGCATTGCGAATGGACATTAGTGTGTGTAAACAAATGCCATCACATAGACGGCTTCGTCGTTAAACCCGAACGGCAGTAGAGCGCAATGCAATTTCGCAAAACATTTTTAGAAAGGTCGAAGGATTTAAAAAAAATTCTTAAATTTATGGTTTATTATCTTAATTGTAGGGCAAAGTACCTTAAATTTGTACTAAACATTTTCTAAAATCAAAGGCGAAATTACCCTAAAAAAAATTTGAAAAGGCTATAAAGCCAATTGACCCTAAAATTTACAAAAAAAAAATTCAGTTTTCTAAATTTTAGAAAGTTTTTTCTAAAAAAAATCATTTTTAGGGCGACTTTTCTAAAATTCAGACAAAATTTTCTTAAAGATAGACATTTTTTCTAAATTAAGGGCGATTTCGATTCTAGGGTGATTTTCTTAGTTATAAAAAAATTATTTTTTGAGTGCATAGCTGCCATATAACAAACTGGCAGGTTTGTCCTCCAATGGTATATAATCTTCGGTCGACCCGAAGTTAGCCTTACTCTCTTTTTCTCATTGAGACTTCATTTTTGGACCTATATTTTGTATGGCAGCTTTATATCGGATTGTCGGATTTTCATCAAACTTGGTGGGATTATGACAAAGCATAGAAAGCTTCTAGTGGCCGTCTGTGGCCTAGAGGTTAGTGTGCTGGACTGCTGGGCGGGAGGTCGTGGGTTCGATCCCGCCTCTGAACATCTTATAATAGAGCTAGCTTTTACACATACAGTCACCTTCACCAGCTATTGCCGCCAGCTGTGAAGTAATCTAGCCATGAAAAAGCAAATTCTTGATGACCGACATGGCTATATCAACTCAGCTCGTCATGCTGATAAAGAATATATATTCTTTAAGTGGTCGGAGATGTGTCCTTCTATGCGTTACAAACATTTACATAAATTGATATTAAATAGGTTTAGAATGATACTTAAAATGTAATTACGACATGTTAATAAATATCGATTTGAAGTTTTTAACATATCAATATGAAACATTTTCATAACGGAGTAAAACAATATGTATAATAAATTTTTTTTTTTTTATTTTATTTTGCACGGTGTATAAATCGAAAACAGATCTCGAAACTTTAAAGTGATTATCTCTTTATCCAAAATGATTGAAAAAATATAAATAAAAACAGCATACCGATTTTTTTTTGTTTAATTACTCCTTTTACCCATCATTCTGGTCGGAACTACGATATTTGAGATCGGTGAATAAATAACGGAGTTAGGACCAACAAAGAAAACAAAATCCCATTTTCGAAATTTTTACTTTAAACCAGTGGTGCACAAACACACACTATCAAGCTTTGCGATGGTGTGTGTAGCAGCGAAACACGAAGTAAACATCATTATCAGGCATGTTCTCAATTCCACTTCTTTTTGAAAAGTAAATCGAACGCAATTCCGCTTCGGTTTTGTTTTTGTGTTCTGAATTTCGAATGAAATGGCTCTCCTTTTACTTTTTTATTCCACTGGAACAAGCGAAAATGGCACTAGATACACAAGAGAGAAACCAGAATTCCAAGCGAAACGGTCGAAAATGGAACAGTCGGAATTGAGAGAGGCTGACTTTTATGTTTCACTATTCGTTTTTGTTTGCACAGCCAAAATCTGGACACATTAAACAAAAAAATCATTATAAATCAATTAAAGACTAGAATGCCAATTAAATTTCACTAACAATTTCTAAATTGATCACAGAATTAAGAAAAATTTACTTTATGTACATCTAGTAACTGTAAGCGTGCGTAATTTGGCAATTACTTTTCATTCCACCGACTAACAAGCATTACTTTTCAAAACGAAAAACTTGTTCGTTTTGGTGTTTCGAGAACATGAATCAATTCCACTTTCGAAAGGTTGCCTTGGAAGTGGAATTGAGAACATGCCTGTATGTCAAACATGGGCTACAAGCAAAGAAATAAATATGTGTGCGTGCTATTTATAGAACACAAGTATTCTCTCTTTCTATGCGTGTGTCGGCTGCGACGCCGGCAGCATTTTCAGTTCCTATCCCGTGGGACAGGCCATAGGCGTTTTGTGCACCACTGCTTTAAACCCAATAATTTAATAAATAAAAAGAACTAATGACACCGGAAGGTAAACAGTGCCCTCAACTGCTTAAGTCCATTTAACTTTAGCAGTTCTGTGAAACTCTAGCAGGTAGTTTTGGCAATATGTTCCTACCTGGTCGTCAATCTATAGAATGCTAGGTACTGCTGACGGTTATTCCCAACTCTCACACTCATCAATCACTTACTCACCCACACAGTTCTTTGTTCGCAGTTTGCCGTGTACTCGTACCTGATTAAAAGTCTGGTCATATTTTGTGGTACAAGTGTTGTTGGAAATCAATTGTGTTCCCAGAATTCTTTGGCATCCCACAAGATGTTTTGTGTGTCGTTTATTGATTCGTTTGAATTTTGTTCTTTCTGCTTTATTTATAATATTTATTACAATATTTACAATAATTATGTAGTCATTGGTGCTATAATTAATAATTTAAGGGTTTTTTTTCTTTTGTGGAAAATAAATAATGTTTTTGTGTGTGTGCTTAAAGGATCAGTTTGAATATATATTTTGAATAGTTTTTTTTTACATTTAGATATGCAATAAACTAAATTACTTTCAAGCTTCAAAAGCTTATTGTACATAAATCAATTTGCTAGTCTCGTGTTCAAATGTTAAGCTTATGTTTAGTAACAGAATTAGTGTGTGCTTGTATGTGTTTGCAAATTGCATTTTAAATAATCTCCAGCCCAGTGATTATTTGAAACACAAAATAATAGTTAATCGCTTAAGAAACAGGAACTTCCAACTATGTATTTCCATTCGCCCTCTGAGGATCACTTATTACTCGACCAATGCTGTAGGAGTGGTGTGTAAATAAATAAAGATCGCCTGGTCCATCTTCTTTGCGTAGCACTCACCTGGTCGTTTGCCACGCATGCCCAAAAATCCATTCGGCGCACGTTTGTCTCCGACAAGATAGGCCCACGGATGTACCAGATACTGAGCACCATCCTCCAAGTTCATGTCGTTCTTCTTTCCACGCACTGCTACAAATTTGTTAAAGTCGGTAAAGCGTTGTTTCTTGCCGCGGACATCGTAGGCCTTTTTAAAGAAATTTCGCCAGAACTGAATGTGGTTAGTACCTCAATTGTTGTGTACACACTTATATACAATTAAAAGGGGTTTTTGCTGCTGGAGATGGACACGTGAGAGAAAATAGTACGAAAGGGATCATGCTTGGCAAATTGCCAATTTTACTCTACAGTGCATTAAAGCAATAAATATTTTTTGATTTGCCCTCCATGTCAAAAACTCAATGAGTCTGCCAATACTTGACCGTTAGAAAGAGGGAATCAAACCGGAACCGTATACCGAAAAGAACCGATTAAAACTTAGAACCGGAACCGGTTCCTGAACCGGTATTCTTAGAACTGAAAAGACCAAAACGAACAACTAGACTGCAAAGTGAGCAGTTTATTTTTTGTGGAGTTCTACGCAATTTATCTCAATTGAAAGCTTAAAAAAAAGATTCTGGCCTAGCAAAACATTTGTTCACTGAAATTGAAAAACGTGAGACCAGTCTTTTTGAAAATATTGCAACCTATGAGGTAGTTTCTTAGACCCTCGTTATAATGTCAAGCTAACCTCTGAACAGGAAATTGCGTTGATAGATATAAATTCAAGAGTTGTAACTACTTCTGTCCAATTGCACTTTAATGAGGAAAGCAGCTTTTACCCCAATTATGTTAAATTGGCTATACAGCTTCTCCAACGGGGCCAAGCCAAGCCTTCTCACAATCTCTTGGCGTGTGTGCTTTACATTTTTCGCACAAGAGAATGGGACCTACTGTTTAACGCCGAATCCGAACGGCAAAGTTTGAGAATTTGCTTTTTATGGTTAGATTACTTCACAGTTGGCGCTAATAGCTGGTGAAGGTGACCGTATGTGTAAAAGCTATTTTTCTAAAGAAAGAAAAAAACTTTTATTATTAGATGTATAGAGGCGGGATCGAACCCACAACCTCCCGCCCAGCAGTCCAGCACACTAACCGCTGGGCCACAGACGGCCTCCCCATTACTTTGTCTGAAAGAGGAGATGAAGTCGGTTTATACGTGAATTTGTATGAAAAGAAAGAGTAGCAATTTACAGTACAAATAATGGCATTAATCAAGGTTTTCCTAAGCATTCAACGTTTACAAAATAAAGATAATGTACTTAAATGGTGGTCAGAAAAATCGACAAAGCTTATGAACTATCAAAAGTTATTCTTGCCGTTCCAGCTACCCAAGTAAGGTTAGAACTTTTATTTTCTGGTGTGAGGATTATCGTTAAGAATTCAGATGGTCGGAAATACATGGACCGCAATTATGCTTCTAGGCAGTAATAATTAAATTACCTTCTTTGTAACAAATTTTTTATTCATTATTTTTATAACCTGTACCCATTAAAAATAGGTTAAAGGGGATCATGAAGTTGTGCAAATGTATGTAGCAGGGAGAAGGAAACATTTCCGACCCTATAAAGTATATATATTCTTGATCAGCATTAACGTCCGTCCGTCTCTCCGTCTGTATGTATGAAATCGTCGATCTCAGAGACTATAAGAGATAGAGACCCAAATTTTTGCATGAACATAGGTGTATACCGTACCCTGATCGAGTTTGTTTCAGATTTGCGAAATGTCCTCCTCTCCCCGCTTAAACCGTAAAAAGCTGTCAGAGCAACAATTTTAAAGTTACAACATCGTGGCTTAGCATATTTTATCTTTGGCCGTATATCTATCTATTCTGAAAAGCGCAACATGATCCGAGCAAAACTAATCAAATTGTTAATTTTGTATGGGAAACACAAGCTAATAATATCGATAACACTGTGCAACAGTAAAAAAAACTACCAAGCACCACTATGCGGAATCGATAGTGCTACCCGAACTGAGTAAATCCCTATCAGCGTTTGGCTAGATTGGAAGCACTTTTTTTTATGGACCCTCAAAGTTTTTGAATATGGGTGTGCCATCCAAAAAAAGGTGTCATTAGTTTTTGGCAAACAGCTCATTCAGTTTAAGTGATAGCTGCAAACTGTCTTCGGCAAAGTTGTAGCTGACAGTCCGCAGAATAAACTCTTCATAAAAATATTTTTCAAAAATTCATGTTTTCCGGTAGTATTTCTTAAAAAACTTTTTTCAAAACGTATTTTTTAACTTTTCGAGTATAAACCTTTTAAAAACTCAGAATTTTTCGCATACTTTCTTTGGCGAAAAAGAAGCTTTTGAGATACCAAACAACTTTGCTGAACAAGGTTTTACAATCTGAACACTTCTACATCCTCGAAAACGGCCCCAAAAGTGTGAATTTCCAAAAAAAATTGACTTTTTTGTTGTCATTGTTTATTAGATACTCAAGTTTTTCACCAAAATAGCAGCCAATTAAGTTTTTTTAAGCTTTTAGAGCAAAACATTACTCGTTTTACTTGTTGTTATCCATGATTTAAAAAAAAAATAATTTTTTGAAAATTTTCATTTTCAAAAACTTTGAGGGTCCATAAAAAAAAGTGCTTCCAATCTAGCCAAACGGATAGGAATTTACTCAGTTCGGGTAGCACTATCGATTCCGCATAGTGGTGCTTGGTAGTTTTGAAAAAATTTGAAATTTGTCGCACAGTGTTATATACTAGTGCCCTAATCATAAGTTTCATGCAACTTGTAGCACTAGGAAGTAAGTAGGTAATAATAAATTAATTAAATTAATAAAGAAGATTTAATAGTTGGCAATTAAAGACGAGTAAATAGGATGTGTCGGTCAATCGGTTTAAGGAAATTTTAACATATGCGATATTCTTATGTGAAGTGACCAAAAAATCGCAAAGTTTTAAAAAAGTTTTAATGAGTTTTGATTATCATGAAGATTGAATTACTGGCAATTGCCAAACTTATTTATTATCGATAACGACCTCCAGCGAAGAGCACTAGAGATTGATTTCACGTTTTGTTGCCGAAATTCTGTGA
Organism: Lordiphosa stackelbergi; assembly: GCA_018904235.1. Taxonomy (NCBI): domain Eukaryota; kingdom Metazoa; phylum Arthropoda; class Insecta; order Diptera; family Drosophilidae; genus Lordiphosa; species Lordiphosa stackelbergi. Next base: position 89,369 of record JAEIFU010000081.1, read on the forward strand.
ATCAAGAAAAAAGACCTGGACGAAAGGACATAGTGGGGAATCTGGACGCAGATAAGAGATGAGAGCGCATAGCACGTGAAGGGCCCCACTTCGAAGTAATGATAAAGCTTTTCCGGAGTGGATACAGGCCTGAGAGAGAAAGGGGGTTATTAGTAGGTGCGAGTCCTCATACTCTTCTGCGAAGGCAGACTAGGAAACGCATAAGGCATTTCCAACCCTATAAAGTATATATATTCTTGATCAGCATCAACAGCCGAGTCGATATAGCTATGTCCATCAGTCCGTCTATCTGTCCGTCCGTATGAAGAGATGGTAAGAGATAGACGTGTATGGGACAAATACTTCTATATTTGCAGGCAGATCAAGTTTATTTTCAATTTGGAAAAAACCCCACAGTTTGTAGATAGATGATACGTACCTTCTAAAGATAGCTAGTCATTGGAAATATGTATTGATTTGCCGATGAAATGTTAAAGATCGGATGAGCAGTTCTCAAGTTACGAGCAAAAAAAGTCCAAAACCTCCACTCCCGCTCCACAACAACCAAAACCGCATTTCATTCAGCAAAGAGAGAGAAACTTAGAAATGAGCACAGCAGCTGCCCTGCATACAGCTTCTATACCAGGTACAGAGTCGGGCTTGACCGACTTTCTCACTTGTTTTTGTATATATTTGACAGGAGTACTATAAGTTTTTACTATATTTCATAAACGTAGAACTATTTAGCAGGCTCTAGGTCAATAGGTTAGGGTTTTGTCCATAACTTTTCTAAAACGCTAGGTTAATTGGGGTGTCCCACTGCAAAACATTCTTTTCTGTGTTTCATTATTGTGAAAATCGTTATCGTAATCGGAATAACAACGCCAGCAATAGAAGGGGTGGCTGTTTGGGCCGTCAAACGAATGCAGGAACACTTGTTCGTAATATTAGAGCAGTCAACAACAACAACTGGAGCAGAGACAAGCGCGCCGGATAAATGTTAACAAACGTAGAGGAATTGACCAACAATGAAAAAGCATTACATCTGCTTCGGTCCTTCGTCTCGCATTAGAGTATGAGCCAAATATTGAATACTCCGCTCATCCGAAAGTCCTGATTGGTGCCATGGGAAATGAATGTCCCAATTGTCATGCGCTCAAATTCAACAGCCGGGATATGTTGCGCATCAGGAAAAGTACAACTACCGGAAATTGAGAGGCCACCAGAAACATTGAACGGCTGGCTCACCGGCACGGATCCAGATTCAAACCTGTTTCTGAAGTCCATTCGTAGATCTAATTCATGCTTTCAAAAGAATTCGTTCGGAGCAATTGAATTCAACCTTTCAAATCAAAGGCCAAGTATACCATAAAGTACTTTATGGTTGGTGAGGATGTCAATCGTGTCGATGCACGTTGCGGCTACAGTAACCGACGAGCTGGGTTCCCTTTTAAATGAGCACAATGAATTATTAAAAGTGATTTTGCTAGAGAGGACGAATGTGTTTATTTTTCAATTGGCAATGCATCCAAATGCACAATCCTACTATCCATCAATGGGCTGATCAAGAATACTATAATAAGGTCGGATATGATTCTTTTTTGTTACAAACTTTTGCATGAATTTAATATAATTAGGTACAGCGTATAAACAAATACCGAAACTGTACCGGTACCAAAGTTTCGGTTTCGTTCTGGTACTATCTTTTAATAATAAAGGTAAAAATTTTTTTTTAAATTTTTTTTTTTCTTTTTTTTTTTTTTTTTTTTTTTCCCAATAACAACGTTTGCTGGGTCAGCTAGTTTATATATACTAAAGAGCTGCACCAGGGATTCCGGCATCGTATGTTTTACAGGTAAAAATTACTCATTTTTGAGTACAACGATGCGGAGTGGGTAATCAAGTAATCGTTTGTATGATTACGAGTATTTTTCATTACTACTCGTGAGTATTTTCCGAATAATACTCGTAGCATCGTCTTACAAATTTAATCGTAGTGAGGCAAGTATTTTAATTATTATGCGAGGTTTGTTCAAAAAGAATCGCGAATTTTGTGTTTTTTAAAAATTATATATTTATTTATTATGTGCAGCTTAGGGATCTCCATGGTAATAAAACCGTTAAATACGATCACACAAACAACATGATTATGACAATTCTGAACCGCGATAAACACCATGGATGATCAATGCTAAAGAACATAGCCAAGATCATATTGAATGTTTTAAACCACTTTCCGTGACTGACAAATCATTAAATCGCGAAAAAATACCATAGAGGATTTAAATGGTAAGCCTAATTAAATTTACTCCCAGTCAAGTGGAAAATCAAGCCAGGATCAATGCATAAACGCAATTTGCAGATGGGGGATCTCCATCGTAATAAAACCTCTAAATTCTTAAGAAACTTATTTTCAAGGCCACAAATAATCACACAAAACTACATTACCACGATTATGACAATAAAGATATAATTTTATTAAATAAATTAAATATAATTTATATAGTACAAAAAGAATCAGGAAGATTTGGGTGATGTTTGTAATACTCAGTATACTGTTTTTGTATAATAATAATTAATATCAACAAGTGAGTCGTGTAATCTGTATAATGTTTTGCAGTGCCTTTTAAGTAGAGTCGTTTTCATGAGAATGTAGGAATAATATGGCATCCACATTTTCGCCTTTTAAGTTGGTCCTGCCAAAGACATTAGAATATGAAGATAAGTAACGCCATACGATTTTTTTGCACACAATTTTCGGGGCTGGCTTTTCAACTGGCTTTTGGTACTCTTGAAATTAAGTGTGCTGACGTATTCTCAAGCATTACTCAAGCAAGTGCATTCTATTTTTAGACTTTTACGCTCTCAACTTTGTGTGATCGGAGAGAGCGCGATTTTCGTCGCCACCAAAAAATAGCTGCATAGTGCAAAACCAATATATGGCCGTTCGGCATCTTAGAGATTATATTGGTCTTTGGTCCTGCCGTCTTCCAACACTCGGTTTGCCAGAGTGAAACATCTTTCGCTGGACGCGCTGGATGCTGGGATGCATAAAATGCGCATATTTATTAAAATACTTCAATTTTGTCTACTACCCACCTGATTTTAGTTTATTCACTATATCCATTGCGGTCATTGATTATGATAATTTAGAAAATTTCTCAAGACACGCAAACACGACACGCACCGTACGCCTTGAACAATAAAATGGTTTTTAAAGAAACTGATTGTTTAAAACGAACGAGAAAAACAAAACTCAGAAAGCAAAGCCTATATAACCGAATAAAACATTGAAGAATAAATCAGACGATGCTACGATGTCACTTTGCCTAATTTTATTAAAAGTAATCATACTCATTTGTAATCGTACTCGGCGAGTAGTAACATGTTAATTTTTACTTACTCGTTCAGCTCTCTAGTAATCATACTCATTTGTAATCATACTCGGCGAGTAATAACATGTTACTTTTTTACTTACTCGTGCAGCTCTCTATTATATACATATCTTCAGATCGCATAATTTTTGGCGTGTGAAAATATAAGCATGACTGATAAACGGACGAAATACGCAAAAGCGAATAGCTTAACTACACCCAGACAAATAAATGACCTTAAATGGCCCAAAATTGCCTAAAATTTTAAGAAATTTTGCCTAAACTAACGTCCAAAGAATTTTGAACTAAAATTAAGGAGAGGCATTGCCTAAATTTTTTTTCGGTTTAGGTCGTATATGGCCTAAAATCGAGTTTAAATTGAGTCTATATTTTTATGAAATATGTGGCCTAGAATGTAGGCAGTTATTTAAGGTAATAACTTCCTTGAAAAAAGACCCTCAACGCCTTCATTTATGGGCAATAAAGCACATTAAAGTTTGTCCATAATTACCTAAAGTTGTAGGTAATCTTTGATCCCAAAAAGAAACCATATATTTTAGATACATTATTCTTTTATTTTAATTTATACTAAATTAACTTAGGTTTAACAAAAATATATCGAGGTATATCGAGGTTATTTATATTAATTAAAGGCCTGTATCCAGCACTGCGGAAAATTCCTGTCAGGAATTTGCTATTTATTTCTTGTGTGTGTGGAACATAACTAAAACAGTGTGACCAAGCACCGAAAGGGTGGAAGATCACTCTGATCAATCTGCTGTTAAGCACTGTTAACTATTTGAATTTAAATAAATTTTAAAAAAAATTAATAGTATTTTCTGGAGGAAGCATGCTGCTCGGAGTATGTGCTACGTACTTTATACTTGGGGATGATAAACCGATGGCATGATACTTTGATGCGTGTCCCGGATGGCACAAAACATCACTGCAGCATGATGTCTCTCATCGTAGGATACAAGATTGCCTAAAAACATCCGCATTTATATTAAGGATCAGTACGGATAACGTTACTAAATACCTTGGCGTGTCTCTGAACCGAAGCGTCGCAAAGCTTGACTAGGAACGTTCATGTGACTCTGGCAGTGGCTACTGTTGCAGCTCCATGGGCTTCTTAAGCCTCGATGCGGTGAGTCTGGGCGATTCCGTTACGGGGTACTGCACGATCCACTGCCCTCAAGAAACTACAGGCATCTATGTGGGGTCCCTGGTATGTGATGCATACAACTACATACAGCGGCGTGGACGCTTCGCCATTATGCGCCCAAATTAATATGCACACAAAGGTATGCAGGTATCATGACCAAGGTGCACCACTCCAATAGATTTACCTATGATCTGGCGACACACAAATGAAGAAGGCGTCTTAACGGACGACATCTCTCCGACCTTTGTGTCTATGGAAAGCATCCGTCTGGCGGCCTCATCAATTTGGCATAAGTATGCCTTTAAAACCATCCCCTACCAATCTCTGCACGCTGATGGTTCCCCAGCCAGATGATAGCTTATAACCAACAAAATATAAAAGCATTCCCCCCAAAATTTTCGCTCATCACATCCAAAATAATTGTTGGCAATATATTCCTGCGCTGTGTATCAGCTGTTCTCTCCATCCACACACGCTATCGATATGCCAACTATCGATAAGAAATTGTGGATTACGTTCATGTTGCTGGATACACAAGCAACGAAAAGATAAACTAAAAATTCCTGCCACAGTTTTTTTTATATGAAGTTTGACAGGAATTTTTAGTTTCCGCGGTGCTGGATACCCGGCTTAAATCTATTAATTTATAGTTACCGTAACTAATTAGTTGATAACTATTATAGTGCTTGCAAAATGTTGTTTCCATTTTTTGGCAAAACAAAAATAGTTTTTCTTTATTTAGATCAACTAATAACTAATGATGAAAGTTCCAGCTTGGTGAAAAAAATAATGTATCCACGCTTAAAAGTGTATCCAAATTGGCTCACATATAAATAGCATCTAGCTGAGGATATGTCATGTTCAGGAAAACATAACTTAAATTGCTCAAAATACGTTGAACTTTCAAAGAGACATGTTGCTTTGCTAAACTTTTAGTGTACTTTAGCATGATTAAGAATTTTGATGGCAAAATTAAAATTAAACTTAACAGCCAATGAGTGTGTTAAATTTACTCTGCTGTTTATATTTTTACAATAGGCTTTGAGTTTCCTGTGCTTCGACTTAAATAGAAAAGTCCAATGATGGCGTAAGGGCCCGGACATTTTGACAATTTGAGAATAGTGGTTAAGAAAATGGTGTTTTGGTTTAAGAGTGTCGTTAAATAATTCAATGTATTGTTTGTTGTGATTAATTATATGACTCTTTAGGTTTGTAATGTCTCGCTTAGTATATTTAAATAAAAAAAATAAGTCCAAAAACTCGTCAAATTGATGAAAAAACTCCAAACTTTGTTGTCGTAGGGAATCTTACTTTTAAGATTCAAAATACTAATTTTTGAAGATAATTGGCCTATTTCGGTCTGTCCATAATCGAAATTTTGCTTACGTAAATTAAGAAAGTCTAAATCATACACATTTTCTTTTATTAAATAAAGTATTATTTGGGAAATATCGTAGTTAAGAATGCCTTCAAAAACATCATGCAATATATCTGCGGAATAATTTTGTAACACCGCAAAATTGTGAACTATATTGAAAATTTAAGCTTCTCGCACGCCAGATACTAAAACGTTCGATTCTCTTCAATCTTCTTAATAATTAGCTTTAGTTCTCAAATGTTTTGGATCCACTACATAAGAACAATGAGAATTTTTCTTAGATCTTTTGCAAAATCTGCAAAAATAATTGCTAGAAAATGATGTAGCGAAACCAAGCACGTAGTTTAAAGCCAAATTGTCCCCGATTACAAATCCTAAGCTAAAATAGAATCGAACGTTTCCTTGTTGCGGGTTTATTACTATCCCATTTTCGTTAAGATCATTTAACACATCAACTAGCTTGTAAAAAGCACGATTATTTCCAAATTCCTTAACATCTTTCGACTTAAACAAGGCGGCTATAAATATTTCTCGATAATTCAGTGGAGCTGTCGGCAATGAAATATATCCTGCTAAAATAGGCAGAATATGGTTTCCCAAAGGACTGTTTATTTCGAAATCGTCAAAATACAAAAATAGACGTAAAGAATTTTCCAAATCTGTTAACATTCTCAACTTCCAAATGTGACAATTGATAAAATTTTTAAAGTTTTTTTGCTCTTTTAACTCAAAGAAATTTTCTACGAAATGATTGTACACATTTGGCAGCTCAAAAAACTTTTTTTAGATTAAATTTAATGGGAAATAAAACTCCTTTAGCTTGTTTTGAATCTAGGCTTAGTTTATTTTAGTTGGTGGACTTTAAATGTGTGGTATAGTGTGACCAAAGTTTGAAAAGTGAATTTAACCACAACCAAATTCAATGATTCATATCATTTCCATAACGGCTGTATGATATAGACGTCCGATCTGCCTCATCTTGACATATTATATTTGAAGATTCAATCAAATACAATTAAAACTGGCTGCATGAAAAATTTTTACAAGTACATATTTATATTTGCTTATAACAATATTAAATAATATCTCTTAAAACGTAAAGGTTTCAAACTTTTGGCAAGTGCCATAATTTAAGTTAAGTTATGTTGAGGGCAATAAATAAATGAAGTAAAATATTTAACTATTCAGTATTATTAACCCGATACCTGTGGTATAAACAGAGTAGTCAATTTTTTTAAAATCTCTTTTTGAATTTGCCCAATTTGATAATTGTTTTTTTTTTTTTAATTAACAAAAATTGTTTGTGCAACATTTGTGAATAAATGAGAAAAATATGTGCTGTTGTTTGAAATTGGTTTTGTTAATCAGATTAAAACGTTTTAATTAAATCCGTCGTAATTTTCAACCTTCCATCGAAAAAATAAGCATCTAACATAATTAAATTTCTCTTCCTTCATTCAATTCATTAATATTAAATTTAACTCAAAAATAAAAGATTAATAAATATTTGTGGGGCAAAGCCACCGACATTACTTAGTGTTGTAGTCTTTTCATATGTACATGCCACTTGCTTTAACCAATCTAACTCGGAAACAATATAAAATTTGTTCGTTTTGTAATTCAAAATATTTTTAGCCAATTGACCTATTTTTAAACACATAAATTCCTTAATTAACTTTACCTAAAACTTACAATTCTAGGCTAAATTTACCATTTTTAAGGCCATCATTGCCAAGAAATAAAATTTTAGGTAATAAAAACCAGTTTCCTAAAATTTTCAGAAACACTTTTTTCTGAGTGTAGCTAACGACATCGCAGTTCGCTCGTTATTCTCTGGAGGGACTATCCATATCAATGAGTAAGTATTTTAGTGAAAGAATTAAGCTGGCCATATCAGCTTTTTATACCCTGTTCCCATTGAAAATGGGTAAAAGGGGATAATGAAGTTGTGCATATGTACGTAACATTGAGAAGGAAACATTTCCGACCATATAAAGTACATATATTCTAGATCAGCATCAACAGCCGAGTCGATTTAGCCATGTCCGTCTGTCCGTCCGTCCGTGTGTCTGTATGAACGAGACGATCTCAATGACTATAAGAGATGGAGATAAATTTTTTTGCATGTACAGTATACACCGGCTTACCAGACCCAGATCGAGTTTGTTTCAGATTTGCAAAATTTCCCCCCCTCCCCCTTAAACCGCAGAGAACTGTCAGAGCCACAATTTTCAAGTTAGAACCTCGTGGTTAATATATATTTTCTTAGGCCCTATAACTATCTACTCTGAAAGCGCAATTAGATCCGAGCAAAAACACTGAAGTTATGCACGAAACAATTTCGCGTGTGATAGGGAGGGGGGCGCTGTGTTTATTTTACAGTTAGTTAGGGCGCGCATGGGGGCGAGTCGGGCTACTCGACTGCAACGCTCTTATTTGTTATACTCTGTATCAAAGGTACGTAGAGTATATTAAGTTTGTGCAAAAGTATGCAACAGGGAGAAGGAATCCTTTCCGACCCTTTTAAACCGTCCGTCCGTACGAATAAACAGATCTCAGAGATGGTAGGAGACAGAGGTTTGACTTATATGGGACAAATGCTTATTATACTTACAGTCTGATCAAGTATATGTAGTTTTAATTTTTGCCACGCCTCCTCCCGCCCCTGCAATTTGGAAAAAGCGTCAAATCTCCCGCGTTTGTAGATAAATGATTCCTACCAACTAACACCACATTTCATTCAGCAAAGAGAGGGAGAGAGAGAGAGAAAAAAACTTAGAGATGAGCGCAGCAGCAGCGCTGCATTCAGCTTCTACACCAGGTATAGAGTATGATCTAGTTGGGCTTGACCGAATTTCTCACTTGTTTAAAGTATGATGATTGTGCTAGAGCAGAAAACACCAGGAACGTCACTATCAGCCGTGTTTTCAATTCACTTCCACGAACGTTTTTATCAGGTTCGATTCACTTTGCGCGTCTGTAGGCACATCTCGAGAAGATCACTCTTCGTTGGAGCCCACAGAGCCGTTCCAGTAACGCTTCGTTCGCAAATACACGTGTCGTGCGAACAATACACGCACCGTTCGTGGGGACCTACGAGGCTCGGTATGTCGCTGGTAGGGCGTTGTTGTTGTTTATGTTTGCATATATGCAAAATTTGGGTTTATGACTTTAAACGTTTGTCTGTATTATTGCCGTTGTTTTTGTTTATGTTTGGATAATTTTGTTTTTTTGAATATCATTTGTGAACCTACCATTATTTGTATGTTAGTGCTTAGGGTGATCAGGACTTTTTATTACGGTACGGGTATTCTCGTTTTTTTGTTTTCTGTACCTATAAAAACCTACATACTCGATCTGAATCACACTTGATAAACCAAACACCGAATAAAACAACTTTTAAATAAAATTCTCCTCTTTTTGCATAAACAAAACCACGAGTATAGTTTGTTTGTAGTGGGCATCTCCGACCAATGTACGCTTCGTCAGTGCAGTTTTAAGCTTCACCAAACTTGACGAGTCTTTTGATAACGGATCGCCGGCGGATGACATAGAATAGCAGACGCGGTTGAATGTTTTGTGGATTTTTTCACGTATCGCTCCCCCCCGATTTAGTTTTTTGCTTTCGTTTATACGTGCTAATTAGGTCTGAATATTGTGCTTTTTGTTTTTAATGCTATCGCCTTCGTACCTTAGTAGTCTTCCGACATAGCAAGCGTATATCGGTCGAAATGTTTTAGTGAGAACCTTTGTTTTCTGGTAGCGTGTTTTTACGTTTCAATTAATACTGTCTAAACACACTTTTGAGTTTTTTGGTCGATCCATAAATCTGAAAATGCTCCTGAACCGCGGTTTCGGTTCGGTTCGGTTCGGTTTGCGCTGTATTCATTTAACAAACTAAAGAAGTGTATTTTTGATACGTTTAGGGGCGATTTCACATCTTCTACATAGAGCTATCTATCACATAAAGAACAAATAACAGTGTAAAATTAATGAATATCTGACACATAGCAGCTATCTAGGAAAACAGAAATCGCCCTTTAGTCAGATTATTTAGGTTAGGTTTAGGTTGTTTAGTCAGGTTTTTAGTTATTACATAATAAACATTTCATTTTTATTAAACTCAAAATTCGCTTTGATTACATAACGATATCTTTAGGACTGTGCTATTTAATGAAGATATTTCCATTCGTTTGATTGCATTTCAAATCAACAGGAAATATATAGAGTTTAAAGAACTAAAATTTAGTTCAATATGATGGAGTTTTAGTTAAGATTTGGTAATAATATATCTTATAGTAAAGTTTCATCGATATTGCCTCTTAAGTCTGATAAATCAAGTTTCAGTGTGGAAAATGCTCGTTCTACTGACACTTGTGTGGCTGAAATGGCTTAAGTTGATTTTCCTGATAAATATTCCAATATGTATCTTTAGGTAAACGCTTTTCGCCATCAAACGCTTCAATGCAATTATCAAACGATATTTTACTTTATGATGGAAATTAATCCTTATATTTCCAACTCGTCTTTACTTATCGGGTTCAAAGAATTATCCGTTATGATTTCATTAACGATTTAGATCTTCTTGTATATTAACATTAAATGAGATTTAGCTAGCTTATTTTCTTCTTCTTATAGCAGTTTTGGTTCCTGGTAGAGGTAACAAAATCTAGTCTTGGCCTGTTCCAATTTTGGGTCCTAGGAATTTTGGTGTTCTACAACTCTTTTCCGCGTATTTATACTCTGTATATTCTGTAATTTTGTGCAAAAGTATGTATCGGAGAAGGAATTTCCGACTTTAAATTATATATATTCTTGATCAGCATCGACAGCCGAGTCTATATAGCCATGACCGTCAGTCTGTCCGTATGAACGAAAAGATCTCAAAGAAGGTAAGAGATAGAGGTTTGACATGCATGGCGCATATATGTATTTCTAATACTTGCAGACAGATCAAGTTTATTTTTAATTTTTGCCCCGCCCCTCTCTCCCCTCTTTAGAAAAAACGTCATATCTCCCACAGTTTTGTAGATAGATGGTTCGTACTTTCTAAAGATTTTAATAATAAAGATTATTTATCCATTTGACAAAGGAGTGGCTAAGATTGGATGATACGGATCGATCGGACGAGTTATAAAGAAAGCAAACAATTATGATATGATATAATCAAACTTTGGGGGTAGTGAGTATGTTATAGTTTGATTTTACGGAGTTTGATTGGCATTGATTGGTATTTATCTTTACCATATTTTTCGTGATCAGTTGGGCACGTACTTGCTTTCTACCAAATAATGCGCTGCGATTTGGCTCAGTATGGTTAATCAATTGGTAACTCAATGTCTAGTTGAAATGAACCGAACCGAACCATTTTATATTTCGGTTTTTGGTTCGGTTCAGCATTTTTATAAACACACCGGTTCGGTTTACGGTTCGGTTCATGAGCGCAAAAAGCGGTTCGGTTCGGTTCGGTTCAGAACCGGTTTGCATTCCTGGCTTAAACAGCTTTCCATACCGTTGATCAACCGAACCTACTTACTGATTGTGGATTAGTTGATCATTAATGTTGGCACGATGACTTGGTATTGCCTTGTAAAGCACTTCTAGAACTCGACCGTTTTTTAGGAGGCTAACCTCGAAAGCAAAGCTGGCTACTCCGGTGGATGTTTAATATATTATGTATTGATATTGAGTTTCTCTGTACCCTTCGAAATAATAATTTTAATGGCTGGGCTAGTTTTTTTTTTAGATCGTAGAATGACTTAATGACTATAAAGCTAAAATGGATTTATATAATATTAACTCCGCGATTTGAAGCGATTGTGGAATCTCTAAACAATTTTTGTAGCAACACTTTTTTTAGGTTTTGGGGCCCACCTCTACTCTAAGACTGATCCTGACAACGATTATGCTGTCTATTTTTCCTACCCACGCTTCCATCTCCATTATCTTATTAATTTTCAACTTCTCTCTTACCTCTGACAGAGGAACAGCTCGTTTAAAGTGCTGATGCGATACATCCTTTTTACCCCGCACACCGACAAAAGAGTTAACTGGTGCACGTTTCAGTTCCATGGCCTCATCCTCATCGTCACCAGCATCTGCGTCAGGTCGTTTGCCTCGCATACCGGTGAATCCTGTGGGAGCCCGCTTGCCCACATCTGGCATACTATTATCTTCCGTTAAGCGGTCGAGGAAGTTTTCCAGTAAACTTTCCCTCATACGCTGTTCCTCCAAATGCTGAAGTAAATCGACCAGTCGAGTATTGCTTAGGGTATACTTCTTGCCGCGCATCCCCACAAAAGCCGTAGGCGCTTTTTTTAAGCGTTTGCCGTTTTCAGCGTAATAATTGTCTGCATCAGGGTCTCCATAATCCAGAGGATCAGGTCCTAGCCAATTGTCATCTGATGAGGCTGCTATGTCGTCTGTCTCGAGTTGCTTCTTGCCACGCATCCCAATAAAACCGGAGGCGGGGGCTCGTTTCACTAGCTTGCGGGGCTGCTGCGAAGCTGGTGCCAAAGTACTGAGACTTTCAGTGTCAATGTCACTATTAGCAGCAGCCGCTGTAAAAAGCAGCAAAGACAGCAAGCCGACTGCACTCGTAGCTGCCATTTGGTGTAGCGTGCTTTTAGGCGGGCGGTTTATATGACAAATCTGCAACAAAGAAGAAAATAAAATTGTTAATAAAAATATTTTTTGACTTGCTAAAGATTCTTAAGTCCAACAAGCAATTGTAATGCCAATTCGTATATCTTTAACAAAATCGGTTTCCATTTAAAAAGTTGTGTTCACCGTTTTGCTTTTCTGTTTTGTTTATTCCACTTCTTGTTGTTTTTTGCATACATATTTATTTTAGTGCACTTACATTTACATTGAAAAACAAACGCCTTGCGGCTTCAACTTGACCTTTTTGCGGTCTAGCTTCTAGTGAAGGCGGCCGGATGGTGCTCACTGGGCCACAAGTTCCCCCACTTCAAATTGCATATGCATAAATTTGGCTTGGAAAAGCCAACGGCAATACGCAAATGTTTGCCAACCACAAGGAGGCACCTTCAAACTAAAAGGAACATCACCAGTTTCCATTGCAACCTCCATTCCGCATGATTATGCTCTACTAACGCTGTCGTCACACGCCACGCCACGCCTTGTTAAGTCAAATTGCCATGCAAATGCCTGGAGAGAGCAAGCCACCGAAGCTGGAAGCTGCTGCTTTGATAAGCCAAATGGTGTCAGAAGAACAGCAACAACACCAGCAATTTCTAACGATGCACAGGAAGCAACAAACATGTAATTCAATTGATTGCCAACGGCGGCGTCAACTAACAACTTGCCACCCAGAGGAGTAGCAAGGGAAGGCATTCGAGGCAAGAGGCCATCGTTGTCCCCACTTGAATTCAATTGAACTTAGCAAAATGCATTTCAATTGAATTGATGTTGAATTTGCAGCAATCAACAGGTTGTGGATAGTTTAATCGTCGACAGACAGTGACAACTGCTGTCAGTTACATCCATCTCGGGCTGGCGTGGCTGGGTGTTAAGCCTAAGTGCCAAAGTCCCAAAAAGTTTTGAACAAAGCAACAGATAACAAAAAAAAAGGTAGAAAGTACATGGTTTCTCATAATAACTAAGCTACTAGGGAAAGCATGGAATAAAATGTACAAAAAATATTCATTGCATGGATTTCCTACATTTAGAATTATATTAACAGAGTTTCAAGAAGCAAGGAAGTAGGTCTTACATCTCAATCTTTTTATTTATATTACTAGCTGACAGTGCGCGCGTTGCTACTTCCCCTTTAGTATTATAAACACAAAACGGAGAAGTGAACCTTACTTAACAATTCCCATCTGTTAAATTTTCATGCTGCAAACCTCCTAAAGCTCGGCGGAGGTTCAATCCCGGGCTCGAACCCGCAAATCTTTTTGGGCCTGGGTTCACGGACCTGGTTCTGAAGAGTTTGAAACGGGGTTCAGGAATAATTTGGTTCTTCGCTAATTCAGAAACTTGTACAAAAATGAAAACAAAACTTAAAATGTTTAATCATACATAACTTATACATATAACTATATGATATCAAAATAATATTCGAGATTAGAATAAGATAATCATTAGTGTGTCTTCCAGAAAACTTTCATTATTACTGACTCTGTCTTTGTGCGTTCGACTGATACTTTGGTTGCAGGAACAGTTTTTACAAGAAATGCAACATTGTTAACTTTTTTGCAATGATAGCGAATGATAATGAATTCTTTAATGATTAATCATCATCAATTTTCCTGAGTATAAAACGATTACGCTGTCGGTACGTACCGAAACCAGACCCGAAATACTATTCGGTTTGATTTTCGTCATCCTATTTACTACAATTTTCGTCCATCAGATCTTCTTAATAATGTCGAAAACATCGTATTTTTTTGCTCATAACTTGAGAACCGCTCATCCGATCTTTATCATTTCTTCGGCAAATCGATTCATAATTCTAATTACTTGCGCGAGGGGGCGTGGCATATATTGAAAATAAACTTGGTCAAGTATAAAAAGCAGGGCTGCAAACCGGTTCAGAGTTGAACCGCTCCGGAGTCGGAGACTTCGGAGTTTTTGGGAAGTCCGAACCGAACCCGAACCAGAGCAGAACAATTTCTTCATTCCGAACCCGAACCTGAACCGGAGCAAAAAAAGTTTGAAAGGGCTCGGATCAAAAAGATGTTCTGTTTTATTTTTTTCAAGCCTAGGAATAAAAACAGCTTTCAAAGAAACATTTTAGTTTATGTTATAATATTCAAAAGGAACTAATAAGTAAAAGCTTAAAGAATGGTAATCAAAGAAAATTAATTATTATTTACCATTGTAGAGAGCACTTTGAGTGGTTTAAATAATAGTTTCTTGTGTATTCTTTATTTTTAGTTTTTATTTAAGCGCAGTTCGCCAAGTTATTTTGCGCGTCAACTCAGAATGCCTCCTCGGCTTCGCTTATCGATATCTTACATGCTTAAAACTATCGATTACAATAACACTTAACGCTATCGATTACAGTGACTCTTAAAACTATTCATACCGTGACTCTAATTATTATTAATATTGCACAGTTATCCTAAGTTCCTATTATATTACAATAAACACCTACTACAATTCGGCCTTCCTGACTTTTAGGATCTCCTGATCCTAGTCGTTGATCTGAACAGTAACATTTGGTCTATTGTGCACGGCTTTTATTTCTTTTTCATTTATTCTTCTTTCTTCATTTGTTATCTCTAAATCTATTTCACTTTCGTTATCACTTATTGGATCTTCCTGCTGTTGTTTATCTTTTGTCTTTAACCATGGTTTTAAATTATGAACTGCCCATATCCCTTCATATGGCTTTTGTGTTCGCTGAAAGCCTTCTACATCTTTTATCAGGTATCTATCATTGCCAACAACTTTCGACACCATATATGGACCCTTAAATTTCGTTATCAGTTTGCTGGATACTCCAGCTGTAGAATCAAAATTTTTTACCATGACGTAATCTCCCTCCTGATAAAGAATTGGTCTTTGTCGTTTAGAATCTACATATTTCTTATTATATTCCTGCACTTTCTTCTGTGCCACCTCTGCTCTACTTTGTATTTCTTCTTTAGTCATGTTTGTGTCTCCTTGTTGGTTTTCTATCAAATTTTCTTTCAAACTATCTATCGTTCTCCCTTTTTGCCTTATCCCAAACAACATAACACTGGGGTGTTCGCTAATACTCCTATGAACCGTATTATTCATGGCGAACTCCACATCAGCAAGCACTTTGTACCATTTCTCATTCTTTTCAACATCAATCAACTTACTTATCATGGGGCCCAAGTCTCTATTGATTCTCTCCACTTGGCCGTTTGCCTGTGGAGACCCTGTGGCGATTTTCACGTGACAAATATTATTTTCAGACACAAAGTTCTCAAATTCATCTGACGTAAAACACGTTCCTCTATCAGAGATAATCACTGTCGGTCTACTATATGCCCTGAAGTAATCTTGTAACGCGTCTATTGCTTCCCTTGTTTTCGTTGTTTTTGTAGGGTATAGTCTCACAAATTTCGTACATGCATCCACAACCTCCAAAATATGTTTTTTCATTGATTCTTTGTTGTTTATTGGACCATAATGATCAATGTGCACCACCTGAAAAGGTACAGTACCCTTTGGAATCGTATGAAGAAAACCCTCTTGCTTATTGTTCTTAGCCGAAAACGCAATGCACTTAAGACAATTTCGTATGTGTTCTTCCGTTTTCCTTCTCATGTTTGGAAACCAATAACTCTTCCCTATGACCTCCGTTACCTTTTCTGTTCCCAAGTGACCCATCTCATTATGGTACTTATAAAGTACATGGCCTTCCATCGATTCTGGAACGTAAAACATCAACTTCTCTTTCCCTTTTCTATATACTACACCATTTCTCATTTCGTATAGACCATGTTCCCCTTCATTTAGCATTTCTTTTATCTTACAAATCTTCTCGTCCTTATTCTGGCAAATAAGCAAGTTGTCTTCAAACGTATTATCCTCTATTACCATTATCGTATTGCACCTGCTTAAAGCATCAACGTGCTGCATCCTCTTGTCTGATCTATGCTCCCATATGCAATCATAGTTTTCCAATTCAAGTGCCCATCTAGCTATTCTTGGATTAAGTTCTTTTTTGTTCAATGTAAGTTTTAACGAATTACAGTCAGTTACGACTTTGAAAGAGATTCCTTGAAGATATATTCTAAACCTCTTTAGTGCGTATATTACCGCCAACGTCTCTAACTCAAAACTGTGATATCTTGATTCTGTATCTGTTGTTCTTTTCGACATGTAAAATATAGGATGAAACTTGCCATCGCTTTTCCTTTGTAACAGGATTGCTCCGAAACCTACGGCACTCGCATCACAATGTAGCTCGGTTTCGTCGTTTGGATCATATATAGCTAATATCGGTGTTTCCGACAGCTTGCCTTTTAGTATATTAAACGCTTCCAGTTGTTCTGGACCGAAACTGAACTTTTTATCTTTCCTTGTAAGGTCATGAAGTGGCTTAGCCAAAATAGAGAAATTCTGGATGAACCTCCGAAAATAAGAGCACATTCCCAGAAAACTTTTGGACATCACGTACTTTTGTAGGAACTGGGAAATCATTTATCGCCTTAATCCCTTCCTCGTTAGCCTGAATACCTTTCTCTAAAATCACATATCCCAGATATTTCACCTCACTTTGAAAAAAGCTACATTTATCCATTCTCAGATCAAGCTTGTTCATCACCAACCGTTTGAAAACTTCCCGCAAAATCGACATGTGTTCATCGAATTCTCTTGTTGCGATCATGATATCATCGAGATATACTATCACCTTGCCTTCCTTTATCATGTCCCCAAAAACTTTGGTAATAAATCTTTGAAACACAAATGGTGCGTTCGTTAGCCCAAATGGCATCCTTAGATATTCAAACTGACCTATCGGTGTCGTAAACGCTGTATATTTTATGGAATCTGGATGCATGTATACATGGTTATAACTGTTCTTCAAATCCAACTTTGTAAAAATCCTTTTATTCACCAACCCATCCAATAAATCATCTATTAATGGAATCGGATATTTTGTCTTTCTTGTCCTCTTATTCAACTCCCCTGTAATCTACACACATTCTTGAATCCTTCGTTTTCTTTTAACCAACACCACACGGGACGAATATTCTGATTCGCTTGGTCGTATAACCTTGTTTGCCAATCCCTCATCAACAATCTTCTGAATAGTAGCCTTTTCCGCGTATGATAGCCTTCTTGGCGTGCAACTAAAAGCTTTGCCCTCTTCTACGTCTAATTGCATTTCACATTTTATTACTGGTTCTGCAGGTCTGACAGGTTTTTCATACTCGTTTTAATCAGGTTCACCACCTCAACTTTTTGATTAACACTAACCATATTTCCAATGTCGTAATGCGGTTCTTCATCTTCCATTCTATGTTCAATTGCCATTATTTGCCTGCAAAAATTTTCTTCATCCTGCTCCATATACATTTTCTCACATTCATTTTCCTGTATCTCTTCGATTCCCTGAATTTTTGGCTTTTCCATTTGGCCTTTTTCATTTCCATGACTCTCTCTTATTGTGCTTACAAATGTTTCGTTTTTACAATCTCTTTCTTTGTTTTCAGATTTCTCACATTCTTCAACTTCATCTTCTTCCACCGAAAATTTTACTTTACTTTTTCTCAAAAAATCTCGCCCAAAACGACAGGATACCCCATAGATTCGTCACGCACCACCATCAGCTTTTGCTGATATCTGATAATTTATTATTGAGTTTCTCCCTCAAACGTTATTTGTAAATACCTACGTATTCATTATGCTGGCAGAGGCTGCACGCCTTTGCCAAATGCCCAAATTTGCCGCACGCGAAGCACGTACCCTCTTCTCGTATGGGTTTGCGACAAACGTTTGCCATGTGCCCCAAACTGTTACAGTTGTAACACTTCACATTTCGTTTCAAAGTTGATTGTTCTTCGTAACTGGTTTCTTTTGATTTGTCCGGTTGTCGGCTCTCGCAGCTCCACGTCTTTAAACGCTTCGCAACACCTCTGCCTTGAACTGGAAATTCTGCAGCATCGCCATATTTCGTAAATTAACATCCGGAATTCCTGCGATTATGTATTCGATAAACTCGTCTTCTTCCAACTTAATTGTATTCGCCAACATCAGTTTCTCCTGAAAGTATTTCTCAAAATTTTCGCCCATTTGCCACATACGATTTTGAAGTTTCTGACGTACGACCATTTTCGACTCCTTGGTCTTAAACATTCCTGACATTTGTCCAAGTAGGAACATCCACTGGCTCTACCATCAACTCCGGATTGCGCATAGCCATTCCATTGCCCTGCCTTTGATTTTGCTTACTAAATCACCGCCCGCATCGAGTTGTCAGCCATCTTGTAGAGCCTCGAACATTCTGCACTATTTTAAGCCAGCCATTGAATTTATTATCACCCTCAAACGTAGGTAGAAGATCCTTAATAAACTCCAAGGATATATTATTGTTGGGACACCCCCCCCTGGCTTGCCTGTATTTTTAAATTATCCAGTGCTTCCTCCAGTTGTCGAATTTTCATATCTTTCTTGAGCATTTCGATCTTTGTAGCACCGTGTCCAAACATAGATACTCCTCTTCTTGGCCTGTGTTGTTGTCATTCGTTTTTTTGCTCGTCGTTGTCGCATTTTGTTTGCATTACGTTGTTGCCGTCTGCTGGCTGCTCGTTGTTGTTGTTGCATTGGCCGTCTGCCTTTTGAGCGTTGTTGTTGTTATAAACTTGCCTTCTGCAATTGTTCATTGTCGTTGTTGTCGTCTTCTACCTTCTGCAATTGTTCATTGTCGTTGTAGTCGTCTTCTGCCTTTTGAGCGTTGTTGTTGTTGCTTTGGCCGTCTGCCTTTTTTAAATTGTCTGATGCAACAGCGCCGCCATCTTTGTTTGCGTCGTTGTGAAATTCGTTCGCCGGCACGCTGGCGTCATTTCTGGAAAATTCCACAGCGTTGTTGCTGCCAAGCTCCATCTTGTTGTCAATTCTTTGGCAACTTTCGTAAATTTGTTGATCACCCAAATTTTGTAGTCTCAAAAATTAAGACGTCTTTGGTGCCACTTGTTTGCAAGTTATTTACCTTACACAAGGACTTTAAGTCTTTCACCAACAATTGTTTTAGGTTAATTGCTGACATATGTCGCACTTTCTTTTAATTGTTAATGGCCAAACTTTTCGACGTGATCGAGACCACTTCTGATTATTGTAGAGAGCACTTTTGAGTGGTTTAATAAAATTCTTTATTTTTAGTTTTTATTTACGCAGTTCGCCTAGTGTTATTTGCGCGTCAAAGAAACTTATCGATATCTTACATGCTTAAAACTATCGATTACAATAACACTTAACGCTATCGATTACAGTGACTCTCCAAAACTATTCATACCGTGACTCTAATTATTATTAATATTGCACAGTTATCCTAAGTTCTATTATATTACAATAAACACCTACTACACCATGTTTATCTTTGTTTTCACAGATCCTGTAAAATTTTGTACTGACAATCTAGTTATCCTCCCATAATTTTAAATTTGTCTTTTCGTCTTAGCCAGGCTATTACTTTTTCAAATAAACTGATTTAAATGTCATAAAAATAACAAAATTAGATCATATGAACAGCTATATGGTCAAACAGCAAAAATATTAATCCAATAGCCGCGCTTGCTTGAACGGGATGATTTATTTTGATAAAAATGCTATAAATCGAAAAAGTCTTTCTTTAGAGGCCAATTAAAACACTTTCCGCTGTGCTTATATAGCGCCTTTGATTTTTGAAAAATGCATTGACATGTACTTTGATTTCAGATATTTATGCCTAGCGTGGCCTCCATAAATCGTATTTTGCCAAAAATCCAATATTTTCGTTTTTCTGCCATATCGTGGAAACAAGAGCTGATGGAGCTAAACCGAAACCAGTTTTGGAATCAGTAAACAAATACTTATCATATTCTTAAATCAACAGGGCCTTACAAAGTTGGTTATTTTGTTGGCCTGTGTAATTCAAGCTCGAATATGATATTATCAAGCCTCTAAACTTCCATATATGAATAAAATGTTTAAAGGCCGATTTTTCATCTCATGTTTCTCATAGAGAGTAGAGCAGAGTAAATTGAGAGCTTATCTAACCCATATCAGCTATCTGGAAGAAGAGAAATTGGGACAAAGTTTTTTTCAATTTACTTACATGTTTTCTCAATTAACGAAGAACAAAATTATTCCTGAAACCGGATTCAAACCCGAACCTAGGTTCACCGACCTTCTGACCCTGCTCTGTAAACCCGAACACAAAAAATTTCGCGGTTTTTAGAAGGTTTGCAGCCCTGATAATAAGTTTATTTCCCATACATGTCAAATCTGTCAAATCTCTATCTCTTACCATCTCTGATATCTGTTTGTTCATACGGACCGACGGACAGGTGGACAGACGGACATGTTTATATCGACTCGGCTGTTGATGCAGATATATACACTTTGTAGGGTCGGAAATGATTCCTTCTTCCTGTTACATACTTCTGCATAAACTTAAAAAACTTAGTTTGGTAAAGAGTACAAAATAGATAATAGATAATGGTAGCACTAGAAGACTCTAAAACTTTAACTGCAAAAGTATTTTTTGAGTAATCAAACTGTCTAACCTGGCGAAACTATAATAAGTAGAGTTTTTTTGGTTTGAGTTCGTGACTACTGGGTCATAACTACAAAAGAATAGTTACTTTCAGCTACTTATCAATAAGAAAACTTCGTTCAGCGCGTCGTAAACTGGGTTAACAAATTTAACAAATTCCTCGTTTTTAAACAACGAGTCTTTTATATCTAACAAATGTTGCAGGTTTAAATATTCAATTTGGTTTTGTGGTGGTATTCTATTTTATAACAAGTGAGAAAGTCGGTCAAGCATACTCTGCACCCTGTGCAGAAGCTGAATGCAGCACTGCCGCTGTGCTAATCTCTAGAATTTTCTCTCTCTTTCTGTCTCTCTTTGATGAATGCAATGCGGTGTTGGTTGTGGTAATGTGGGTACACAGAAAAAAAAATGCCGGGAATTTTTCAATCCTAAAAAGTGTGATTTGATCCCGACAGTAGGAATAAATTTTTAAGCACGAGTGGGCATATATCATTCCGAAAAGGATTGTATTTGGCACGAATCGTACGTAACCAATAATTGAGAGAGTGAGATAGCGAAAAACCTGAGAGCAAAAGCAAATTCGCTCTCTTTGCTTCTCTCATCGTTGTTTGATCTGCATTTTGCCTGCAGCGTTGAGCGCTTTTCGGCTTGGCATCATTCTTTATGTGACGCTTGCAAGAAGCAGTTGGATTGAAAAAAAGTGAGAAAAAAGTGAAGTGGCCGAAAAATTTAAAAATGGTGCAGAGCAGAATTTGGCAGGTAAGTTCTAAGATTATTGTGTAAAGTGTTGTAATCGCTGTGGCGGTGTATGTGTGTGGTTTTATGTTATGTGCACGCACGCGTGCGATAATTCTTTCGTGTTTGTGACTGTGTGTGTGCATGTAGATATTTACGTGTGTATTACGTGTTTCTGACTTTCGGCTTGTATGTGAAGACGTACATAAATATGTAAGACCCGGTGTGCAAGCCATGATGAAATAAGTATAAGGTGGTCTCGTCGGCACAATCTGTCCCTTAGCAAATGCTAGGAACAAAAACAATAAGCAAGCTAAGGGACAAAAATGAGCTAGCGTCGGCTGCCGACGAAACCACCTTATACTTATTTCATCATGGTCCAAGCCAATGCTTTGCCCGCCTTAAAATCACATATGTATGTATGTGTGTATGCATGTGGGCATGTGGTTTTTTTCATTTTCTTGACTGTATGTGTGTATGTTCCCTAACATTATTTTTATTATTTACAGATGCGGGTAGTAAATTTGAAGACTTAAAGCTTATCTTCACAAGCTTAGAAATCACAGCTTAAGACCTAAAAGAAGCGATCCCTTGCCTACTCGCATGGATCTTAGACAGAAGCTGATCTTGTGGACTTAGACTGAAGTGAGTAGATGTTTATATGTGTATCAAAATGGCAGCAAGATCAAGAAGAAAAAAAGAGCCAGATGTGTTTTTGCCGAAATTTGAAATACGCCATATCTCCCACAATTCCCTATATAAATTATTCGGAACTTCTAGACATTTATTGCTATCTAAATTATTTACCAATTTAATTTTAAATTTGTTTCTACTTGCAGCTTGCAAATGAAGACGATTCGATTTCTGCCCAATCAAAAGTGGAAACTTAGCCAGAAGCGAGAACGAGTATTATAGCTGAAATTTTTTTTCTATATTGCCTGTAAGAAAATGTCAAAAACTCTGTATATATAATATATAAAAATATATATAAAATCAATCTCTACCGAACTAGAATGTTATCTCTTATGGAACAAAGTGGCGTTCGGATATCGGGAACAAATCATTCTCTACCGAACTAGAATACTATCTCGAATGGAACAAAGTTGAGTTCGGATATCGGGAACAAATTATTCTGTAGTGAGCTAGAATGTTTTCTCGAATGGGACTAAGTTATGTTCGAAAAGTGGGATCAGTTTAAGTTCGGCCAGGCTAAAACCGGGATCAAAGTTTAAAAATATTTCCGTACCTAAATTATTCCTGTCGGGAATGGTTTATGCCTTTCCAGGATCAACCCATTTTTAGTACCATTTCGGCATGAATTGATCCCGTACCTTCCAGAGATAGTTAGTAATTAGCAAAATGAATCGATTTGCCGAAGAAATGATAAAGATCGGATGAACGGTTCTTAAGTTATAAGCAAACAAGTGAACCACAGCCCGCCCGCTACCACCCCTCCCACCCTAAAACGAGAGCGTAAGTTAAAGTCAGCTATAACCGACTTCGATATACCCGTTACTCATGAAAAAACATGTTTAACATTGTTCCCGCGTCTTAGTGCGACCATCCAAAAAGTATGCAACATTTTTTTAGGGTGGTGGCGGGGAGGGCTTGGTTCACTTTTTTGCTTATAACTTGAGAACCGTTCATCCGATCTTTATCATTGCAATGGCAAATCGATTCATTTTGCTAATTACTAACTATCTCTAGAAGGTACGAATACTCTATCTTTAAAACTGTAGGAGATATAACTTTTTTCCTAATTGCGGGGGCGGGGGGGGGCGTGGCCAAAATTTGAAACAAAACTTGATCTGCGTGCAGATAAAGAAGCATTTGTCCCACACATGTCAAAACTACATCTTACCATCTCTGAGATCTAGGTGTTCTATTAAAAAAAAAAAAAAAAAAAAAAAAAAAACAAAAAATAGATACATATTGCTAATGACTAACCTTCTGCCTGTTACATACTTTGTTACATATCTATGCTAACGGTTATCAGTCTATTACCTTAACTTACGCTCTCGTTTTTTAATGTTAACGTGTCTCATTTGGTGGGTTGGGTTCTCTTACAAAACTATGGGAGATATGACGTTTCTTTCAAAATTGCGGGGGCGGGAGGGGGCGTGGCAAAAATTGAAAATAAACATGATCTGCCTGCAAGTATAAGAAGCATGTATGGGACATGTCAAACCTCTACCTCCTACCATCTCCGAGATCTGTTTGTTCATACGGACGTATGGACAGACAGACGGACATGGCTATATCGGCTCGGCTGTTGATGCTGATCAAGAATATATATCCTTTATAGGTTCGGAAATGATTCCTTCCCCCTGTTACATACTTTTACACAAACTTAATATACTCTAAGTACCTAAGTAAGTCAATAAATTTTTGTCAAAAATTCGTATGCTACAATAATTTTAAGTTCAAAAGAATCTGTGTTTCTTATATGGTGCACTACGAAGCGATTGAATGTTTAATTTATCTTATCTAGAAAGTTATGAATTGGCAAATGTCTTCCAGTTTTGAAAGTCGATATACCCCATTTCGATGGTGGATTCTTCACTAGGTGCCCAAATGGTACGCAATATGCACGAAGTCAACTGGAGTCCGAGTACATATTAGTCAATTTATACCGCAGCAATAATGGCACATAGGATCAACTCGCCCACAAGCAAAAAAACTCAACATTGGCACTTTCGATAAAATTGATTTTACTGTATCTCCGTAACAGTAGCGACTGTCGCTATATAATTTTACCACATTATGAGTTAATGGATTTGGAACTAATTTGCATCAAAATGTCAATTTCGTAAAAAATATCTCTTACGATGTTTTCGCGCACAGGGTATATGATAAATGTAAGCTCAAATATAGAAAAACTTCTATATTTCGCGGTCCTCTGTTCTTTTCGTTCCGTTTAACTAAACCTTTACATTTATATAAGGGTAATTATTTCTGAAGTGGGCAACTATTTTTTTGTTTGTTTTTATGCTTACTTTGTAATTTCTTAATGAAATCTTTTAAACTTGATTGAATATTGTCTATGATTTACGAAGCAACATTTTTATAGGTTAATTCAATATATAATCTGAGTGTTGGTATTCTCGATAACATAGAATTAGTTTATATATTTAGTACTAGCTGTATACCCGGAGTTACCAGTGTTACATTGAATGGATATGTTTTTTATGACTGCTTTTATATTCGAGTTGGACTCCGTTCTTGATCCATTAAAATATATAACTCCTTATTACCACAGAAAAAAGGGCTATTTTTGTGTGATCCATTGTACGATTTCGATGTCCATTTGGACTAAATCTTATTAATAACCAAAAGGATATATAAATAATATCCATTTAATGTTAAATTGATCTGAGTTTTTCATTCAATGAAGCTGAAAATCTTCCAAAGGGTAGAAATAATGTATTTTATAATATCAACGAGAAGGCCAAGCTAACTTCGTCTTTGCCGATGTTCTTATACCCTTGCAAATGTTTTAATACATCAGAGTGTAAAAACGCAAGCATTAAAACAAACAATTTTTCTAAATAAAACCCACTTTTCGACCGATAGACTGCTATAAGATATAGTCTATAAGCGCATAAAATTAATATTCGCTGAAGTGAGACACGTTAACATTGAAAACATAAAAGTTTTTCTCATTAAAACCCACTTTTCGACCGGTAGTTCCTATCGCAGCTATAAGATATAAGATATAGTCTTCCAAATATTTGTGAAAGCGTATAATATTAATAATCGCTGAAGTGTGAGACGATAACATTAAAAACAAAAAAGTTTTTCTCACAAAGACCCACTTTTCGACCGATAGTTCCTATGGCAGCTATAAGATATAGTCATCCGATCCGATCGCTTCCGACATATTAGCAGTGTGCAGTAAAAATAAGACTCTGTGCAAAGTTTCAGCTCGATAGCTTTAAAACTGAGAGACTAGTTTGCGTAGAAACAGACAGACGTACAGACAGACGGACAGACAGACGGACAGACAAACGGACAGAGAGACGGACGGACAAAACTCAATCGACTCAGCTCGTCACCCTGATCAAGAATATATATATTGTAGTTTACATTGTCGGAAATGAATATTTTAATACCCTTTGCAAGGGTATAAAAATAGTGGGAAGTTATATACACTTGGTGCACTTGATTATATTCTGATCAAAATATCAAAAAATATGTTGAAACCTATAATATTCATAACTGAATGGGTAAAGACGCTACCATTGAAAAAAAAAAAAGTTTTTCTCACTTAAACTACTTTTTCGACCTATCGTTCCTATGGCAGCTGTATGCTATGGTTATCCGATTAGGATCAAACTTTACAGGATTGTGTGGTAGCATGTAATATTGCCCAGTAACAAGTTTGGGAGCAATAGCATTGAATAAGAAAAAGTTGTTTTTTTTTAATGCAAGCGGACCAATTATATTTGACTTTCAGGATTTAAATAGAACAATATAGTATAGAACAGTTAGGTCAAAAAAAGGCGTTTTAAAAAACTCTTTTGTTCTTAAAGGCCTATACTCAGATAAGATAAATTTTTAGTTTGGTACGATATTTCACATAAATAGAAACAATTTTGTACAGCTTTGAAATCTGAATACGTTTGAAAAGGCATCTTATTTGTATGATATATCGTACCAAACTAAAAATTTATCTCATCTGAGTATAGGCCTTAATGCTATTGCTTTCAAACTTAATATTTATTAATATTATATGTTTTCACATCATTCTGCTTAGTTTGATCAAATTCGGATGACTATAGCATATATCTGCCATAGAAACGATTGGTCGAAAAAGTAGTTACAACGGGGGTGTCACAGAGATCTCTAGAGATTTTGGCCTCGGTTGGTTTACAAAACGCTCGAAATATACATACGTCGATGACACAGAACTTAAACAGATATCATTTTCTGATTTGAAAATCTAGTTGGAAGGATTGTGCACATGCTTATGGACCATCTCTATCAAAGCTCTAAACAAGGTTGCTATTTCTCGTAAAAAAATTGCCCATCTTCTAATTATGAGTTAATTTGATGTTTAAATGAAATTTTTATTGTGTTATATGTCTTATGATGCATTTTTATACCCTGTATTTTGCCCAGAAGTTTGCAACGCAAGAATATCTTCCGATAAACAAAATACTATCAGGGTGACGAAGAGAGCTTTGTCCGTCGTCTGTCTTCAGTCTGTCGCTGTTTCTACGCGAACTAGTCTCTCAGTTTTAAAGCTATCGAGCTGAAACTATGCACAGAGTCTTATTTTTACTGCTCACTGCTAATATGTCGGAACCGACCGGATCGGATGACTATATCTTATAGCTGCCATAGGAACTATCGGTCGAAAAGTGGGTTTTTGTGAGAAAAACTTTTTTGTTTTTAATGTTTACGTGTCTCACTTCAGCGATTATTATTATTATATGCTTTTATACAGATTTGGATGTTTTGGTCAAAATCGTATGACATATCTTATAGCGTCTAGGAACTATCGGTCGAAAAGTGTTTTATTTACAAAAATTGTTTGTTTTAATGCTGGCGTTCTTCAACCTGATGTATTTAAACATTTGCAGGGTATAAAACTTCGGCAAAGACGAAGTTAGCTTGGATTTCTCGTTAAATTATAAATTAAATTTAAGTCGTATTTTCCAAATATAAAATGCAAATTGAATGCAGTTCTTAGCACTTGTTGGTACCCACGTTGGTACCCAGATGGCGACACCATAAGTAAAGGGCGCTTTTGTTGGTTGTTTTTAATTGTTTCTTAGCATGAGGCAGGTAAAAATTGAAACGGAAATTTTAATATTAAAACAAATAAAATATTTAATTCATTTGATGCAACTTGTCCAGAAAAAGAATTTTGTTTACATTTCCAAAACAAATTTTGCTTTTCAAAATTGTGAGGACCGTAAATTTAGCGAAATCTCCTAACAAAACACGAGAGATTTGAAACCAACCGAAAGAGATTTCTGTGACACCGAGAATAGGTTTTGGTTTGGAATTTAGTTGAAACAGATCTCCGTGACACCTCCGAAAGTGAAAAAAAATCGTTTGTTTCCAATGATTGCGTGTTTATACTTTCCAGTTATAAATATTATCTATTTCAACACAATTTTGGGGATTTTGATCCAACTCGGATGATATCTGGCCAGCCAAATAGTGTGGCGGTCCCAGTTCATCCTGCTCCAATCACAGATCCAGCTCTGGTTCACACATCACTAATTTGTGTTATAAACTAAACAATTAATTTGGCCTAGCCACAATGGTGAAAGAAGTGGCGTCATTTATTGCTCAGCTTGGGAAATTAGCTGGCTAACATTTTTCAAAGCGAAAACTAATTTGCTAAAAGAAAATCATTTAAAACCTTTGTTTATGTAAATTATACGAGCTGCAAGGGTATATAAACTTCGGTCGAGCTGAAGTTAGCTTTCCTCTTTTTATACCCTTGCAAAGAGTATTATAATTTTGCCCAGAAGTTTGCAACGCATAGAAGGAATCATCTCCGACCACATAAAGTATATATATTCTTGATCAGCATGACAAGCTGAGTCGATTAAGCTTTGTCCGTCCGTCTGTCCGTCTGTCCGTCCGTCCGTCTGTCCGTCTGTCTGTTTCTACGCGAACTAGTCCCTCAGTTTTGGAGCTATCGAGCTGAAACTTTGCACAGAGTTTTCTTTTTACTGCACACTGCTAATATGTCGGAACCAACCGGATCGGATGACTACTTCTTGTAGCTGCCATACAAATGTTCGTTCAAAAAATAGGTTTTAGTAAGAAAAACTGTTTTGTTCTCAATATTACTGCTCTCAAACACGGTCATTGGTAATATGTAATGTTTTTAAGCTGATCTGCGAAGTTTGGTCGAAGTCGCTAACCGTTGAGCCAAGCTATTTCAAGTGTATCAAAACTTCGGTACAGACGAAGTTAGCTTTGCCTTTCTCGTTTTTTATATAATCTTTTCTGCAAGATACCGAAGTGTTTATCAACACAAAACATTATATTTAAGTAGTTAATGTCATGACCTGGGTCTGGTTTGGTGATGTGAGCTTGTTTAGCAGCAGCACATTCTGTTGCTTTAGATTTCATTTTTAATCAGATTACTTGATAACCAAGTTGTCGTGAAACCCCTTATAATGTGGAGCGCACAGCACATAATTCCATTGAAAAGACTCTAACGCATTTAGAGCAACAATTGCGTTATTTCAGCAAAATCGCTTTCTTCATTTTTTTTAATTCAGATTTTTTATTTGTTTAATTATTTACCATAACAATGTGCCCTTCCCTAAGTGTCAAGCTCGTCAAGGAAATTAAAAAAATTTTCTGAGTTTTTTTAAAGAAATTAAAGCGGTCGATTTCCCGCTAATCATTGTTATATTTATATGCTCAGTGTCAAAGCATGCATTTTATATAAAATTTTCATTTGATTCTTTGTAAGTGCATTTCTCGGAAACCCGACTTTGTTTTATTTATATAGATTTGTACTTTTTTAAGATTTTGTGTATATATTTAGTCATTTCGCATCGTACTCGCTCCCCTTGAGCAGAAGAAGTTGTTTTATTATACTTTAGTCGTCAAACACAAAGGATTGTAAGCATTTCCACAGTCTCGACATTCGTAGGCCTTTAAAGTGCAAAGAAAAATACAAAACTAAAAGATTCTTTGTTGTTGTTTCTATTTTTTGGTATCATTTCGGTAGCAGTATATTTAAAAGGCAAAAGGTAGGTTCTGTTGATTTGACTTCCAAAATAGCATGGGATTTATGACGCGACGAAAAGAGAAGTCGTCTGAAATCTGCGAATTGAATGAAAATATTTTGAAGCAGTTAACTCTTAGCTAAAGAGCAAGAATGAAGCTTTTTATTGAGTATCATATTTGTAGGAGCAACAAATGTCTATTTTGACCCCTTTTTTAAACGCGTTTTGTGGGAAACCTATTGTTTAACTATTATCCACTTAAAAGTGTATTATAATTTTGCCCAGATGTTTGCAACATATATGATTTTGCAACATGACAAGCTGAGTCGAGTAAGCTTTGTCCGTCCGTCTGTCTGTTTCTACACCAACTAGTCCCTCAGTTTTCAAGCTATCGAGCTGAAATTTTGCTGCACGCTGTTATTAGCAGTCGGAAACGACCTAATCGGATGACTACTTTTTGTAGCTGCCGCAGAAATGATCATTCGGAAAACGTCTTTTAGTGAGAAAAACTATTTTGTTCTCAATATTAACGCTCTTAAACTCGGTCATGGTTAAAATATTGGTTTTAAGCATTTTCAAGTTTATTGAAACTTCGGCACAGACGAAGTTAGCTATGCTTTCTCATTTTTGGATATTACCGTAAATTTCTATTTCTCAACTTTAAAATATACTTTAAACTCTACGATTTTTTCCAAAGAGGATATACCACTTTTATAATTGTATACGAGTTCACGAAAAAAACAATATATTGTTGCTGCCCCAAAGTATGCAATGTGTTTTGTTGAAAGCAGAGATTAAAACCGTAACCGAAACCGTAACCCTTAACCGCTAAAAACACTTTAAAATTTGTAACCGAAACCGTAACCGAAAAAATGTTTTTTCTTATAACCGTAACCGTATAACCTTTATTTCCATAACCGGTTATCAGAACCGAAACAGAAACAAATATTTGGGTTAATTTCGGTTATCCTCTACTAGTAAAAATTTCGATAAACGTAAATCAATGGCGGGATAATGTAGAGGACAGAAAAGTGTGCTTGTAATAGTGAACAAAAAACACTACAGCCTACAACTTTCGTGCAGTTTTGTGTTCACCGATTCAGAAAACCATAAGTATCTATGTGCTATATTTCACATATAATGTGTCTTTATCTGCCGAGCAGAAAATTAACTGTATTAAATTGTTGGACAACCATAATTTGATTGATTTATCAGGGGAAAAGCAATTTTAATTAAATACAATCTGACATCTTCATTAAAAACATGTCTTGGCAGAGAACACATTGAAACGTTCGGAAAAAATGAAACAATATTTCCAGATTTTTTTAAATTATCAAAAGTTTTGCTGGCAGGACCACCCACACAAATAAGTGTTGAGCCTTTGTTTTCAGGAGTAGAATTTATAATGAATTCCCGCTTTTGTCTGCATGAATTGTCAAATTGAAATTTTATTCTTATAACCGTAACCGTAACCAAAACCCGAAACAGAATTAGGTTAATAACCGTAACCAGTACCGTAACCGATATTCCACAACCGTAATATAACCGTTACCGGAAAAAAACGATCGGCCAAAACAGTAACCGTAACCCAAACCGTTATTCGTTTCGGTTTTAATCTCTGGTTGAAAGTTTTCTTAGAAATTGTATACAAATAAGTAGCCTACTGTGCAGTTTTTACAAGCCATACCTTTAGGCAGTGGACCATTTTGATAGTTTATTATTATCGAGACTATGTATTCAAAATCTTCTTTAAAAATAATCGTACAATTCTTTGGGATATTTTTTTTTAAGTTAAGAAATAGTAGAACTTTTTAATCAAAAAGGTCACTAAAACAATCACTTTGTGTTAAGAAATAGTAATTTACGAAAATGTCAGAGAGAGTCAAAACAAAATTATAGGTTAGATTATAAAAAGAGTAAAGCGTAGTATACACATCCACCAAAGACTTGCCAAAACAAAAAACTCCATATAAAAAAAACTCACAAAAATTTTTGTGCCAAAGCCCTTTGGCAGAGTCTTTGCTGACAGTCCACACTTCCAACAAAAAGGCCTCAATTAAATACCGATAAAATACTAGATCCGTATTTTCGGTAGTGTTATCGATAGCTCCCTGAATAATTAATTTTAATTATTTCAACAGGTATCGCACATTGTCGATACATAAATATAGTCACCGGGTGAAATTTGCATAACTTTCCCATCAATGATTGAGCGTAATTTTCAAAGAAAGCTATAAAACACCGTGCGACTACAACCAAATTTAAACTGGATAATAATTATGAATTTAATCATTACTATATTGTCATATCTGCTCATCAGGGCCGTGAAGAACGCATGTTAATCCTTTGTATTTTCTGATTGTGAAACTTATAATTTAAAATCAAACCAAATACA
Organism: Lordiphosa stackelbergi; assembly: GCA_018904235.1. Classification (NCBI taxonomy): domain Eukaryota; kingdom Metazoa; phylum Arthropoda; class Insecta; order Diptera; family Drosophilidae; genus Lordiphosa; species Lordiphosa stackelbergi. The sequence goes on from JAEIFU010000081.1 coordinate 121,303, forward strand.
ACGCTCTAGTCAGTGCGACCATATTACATGCATCGTCTTAGAATCTGGTCACACTGTCCCAAAACAAAAGAATTGTCACTTTTGGTATTTTTGTTTTGGCAGTTCTTTGGTGGAAGTGTATACTACGCTTAAGAATAGGCATTTTTGCAACTTAAAGCTCAAATTACTAAAAATCTCGGCATGATGGACCAATTCTGAGAATAGAAATCATCTAGAATCACCACCAACCCTTCAATATACTGGACCTTGTTGCCTAGTGGTATTTATATTAGTTAGTTTAAAATTATTAGTTATATTTAAAATTGTATAGTGAAATGTTAAATATACCGTTATGAGATTGTTCAGCATATAACTTTAATATTGGTCACATAGGAGTTAAATTAATATGAAAAATACAAAATTTCGCAATCAGAATCGGGTTGATTTCCTGCTTTAATTTTAATAATTTTCGCTTACAATTTGTATCATCGGGGGTGCCACAGAAACCTCTTCCAACCAAATTCCAACCGAATTCCAATTCTTAGGTGCCACTGAAATTTCTTTTGGTTGGTTTCAAACCTCTAATGTTTTGTTATGAGATTTTGCAAAGCTCTTTTCTCACTAGCTCCTTTTGTTGAAGTGGCGCCCTCTACATGACAGCTAGCGGATTAAGGGATGAAACTAATACCTCAAGTTTGGCGCCAACAAATTTTTAAATTTTGCTTTATATTGGTCGAGAATGCGACTTAAAATTGAATTATTACTTAAAAATGCATCATAAAACATATGACACAATCAAAAAATTTGAGTTAATCATTAAATTAACCCACATCTAAAATAAAGGAAATTTTTTGGCGAGAGACTCAGCCCTGTATTTAGAAATGGAACATCAATTGGAACATCTGGTGTTCCAACTAGATTTTCTAATTAGAAAATGAAATCACTAGAAGTTCTGTGGCACCAACGAATTTTTTGAGAGATTTACAAACCAACCGTCGGCAAAACCTCTACAGATTTCTGTGGCACCCCCGAATATAATTGTATAATTGATGTACAATACGGACATTCGACTGTTAAGCATGACCGATGCTTCACAGGAGATTGATCTGGGTTGCAACTTCGACTTAAGTTGCTTTTGATATTTTTAGTAAATTTCTTAAATCATTTCGCGATTCGATTTCCGTTCTCTCCCACTTTCTTTTTATTTGCTTCTGCCCTACTAGTGGATTTCCACATCCCTCCAGATGACATAAATTGTTTTTATACTTCATCATTTCTGTGACTTTTTCTCAATTCTTTTCTTCTTACTTGATGTTTCCTTCTTTTTGTCTTGATCTTCTTTATTATTTTTCCCTGCTGCTGACAGCTCGCTTAGGCGAAGAGTCTCATTTTGCAAAAAATTTATCAGCTCAAATTTTGTTCTTATAATAACCAAATTTCCAAATATCAAACTGAACTCCAGTTAATGAATTTAAAATGGCCCATAGTCCCTGTGCCACACGAACTAATGCCCCCGAAGTTTCTGGGGCAAAATTAACAACAAGACCGGCTGTGTAAAGCTTCCGGTTTTAAAGCCTAGTAGTCACTGGGCTGACATAAAAGTGACAGCCGGTAGTCAAACAATGGAGCAGGACTCCCTCACTATCCGTCTACCCGCTGCAGTGTCCTTTAATGTGTCTCACCCACCGCACACGAGGCGTATGCTTAATATGCCTGTTAATCTGTTAACTTGTGTGGATGTATGTGTTCGTGTGTGTGTATGTGTGACGTCTAATTGTCTATGTATGCGTTGTTGTCTTTCTGTTTGCCTTACTCCTCCCAGTGGACACTTTAAAATGCCAACGGTCGTGTGAGCATTAAAGAAGATGAGATGGCGGCGAGGGTGAATCCGCTTTTTGGCCAAAGACAAACGTGTCCTTTGCTGGGGTAATAACTGCCTATTAGCCCAGCTGGTAGCCTACATATGTGAACCCGCACAAACGAAGGAAATTAATAATAAAACAACATTGCATAGAAAATTCACTTGTTTGGCCAATTGGCCGCGGGCTGCATTCTCGTCACCCTTTTTGCATAGCTTTCCCCTTGTCCAAAAGAAATACAAACACACATACGCAGAAACAGAGGCAAAAGAGCACAGTTAATGCATAACATATGAGGCATTACTATTCTTTTTTTTTGTCTATATTTGCCTAGCAGCTGCAGCCTACACAGTCGAACATTTTGGTTTTCATATAAGAAGTGCGTGAGCTTTTTAAATAAATTTACATTTATTTTGTTGAAGTCCAAGTGAAGCATAACAATGAGGTCATACATAATAATGCTTGGAATTTGAGTGGAGTTTGCTAGAGGGTACGCACCAGTTGGGCACTGTGTTAAAAGTCAAAGTGCCCTGAATTGCCAATATATACAGTTTAAAGCCTTTCTTTCATAATAGTCCATGTCTTTATAAATCAATAATTACCTTATTTTCATTATTTTCTTCGTCTTAAACAATAGATTAAGCTTACTTGCATACTTCACATACGAATAAGCATAAAGAGATATCAGAAAGAAATAACGAGAACGCTCTGAGCTTTAGTATAAGATTCATTCTTTTTCGAACCGAATCCAGACACACCAAAAATAGGGGGGGGGGGGGTTTTTTTTTTTTTTTTTTTTTTCGAACATAACTTTGCCAAAAATCAAGATTTTTTTCGATCTGTAAATTTTGTATTTTAATTGCAAAGATGCATAAAACTTTCGTTATCATTAGTTTTAAAAATCGAATTTTTGGGGTTTTTCATTTCATATTGAAAAAAAAGTGAATTTTTTTTATATACGAGCACTTTTTGCTGATGGCTGTTCTTTTCTTTGCCTTTTTATACCCTGTTCTCATTAAAAATGGGAAAAAGGGGATCATGAAGTTGTGCAAATGTATGTAACAGCCAGAAGGAAGCACCTCTGACCCCATAAAGTATATATATTCTTGATCAGCATCAACAGCCGAGTCGATTTAGCCATGTCCGTCGTCCGTCTGTCCGTCCGTCCGTCTGTCCGTCTGTCTGTCTGTATGAACGCATCGATCTCAGAGACTGTAACAAATAGAGCCACAATTATTGGCATGTATGTAGGTCTATACTGTACCCACATCGAGTTTGTTTTAGATTTGAAAAATTCCTCCTCCTCCATCTTTTATCAGCGAAAAACTGTCTTTCTCTCTGTATAAACGCGTGGATCTCACAGACTATAAGAGGTGTAGCCACCAATTTTTGCATGTTTGAGGGTGTATACTGTACCCAGATCAAGTTGGTTTCAGATTTGGAAAATTCCACCTCCTCCATCTTTTAGCAGCGAAAGACTGTCTCTCTCTCTGTATGAACGCGTTGATCTCAGAGACTATAAGAGGTAGAGCCACAAATTTTTGAATGTATGTAGGTGTATGTCGTACCCAAATCAAGTTTGCTTTAGATTTGGCAAATTCCTCCTCCTTCTCCTTCTAACCGCGAAAAACTGTCAGAGCTAAAATTTTAAAGTTTGAACCTAATGATTGAATATATATTCTATTCTGTATACCACTACAAGATCCGAGCAAAAACACCGAAGATATGCAAGTGCGCCCTCCCAAATATTCAAATAAATTTTAGAATAAAAGGAGTTCAAAGCTATAGGAACCACATTACTTGGAACAGGGTATTTTGCTGTCGGGGCACTCGACCGCAACACTCTTACTTGTTTAATGTTTATTTTGTAGTAATGTTAGTTTAGGGTCATTCTTTTATAAACCGAACAGTTAAAAAAATTTTTATTTTTCATTTTAAAAAAATCCGATTAGATCTCGACATGCCCATCATAACGTAATTTGCGGTTTTTTTGTTAATTTTATAAACAATTTCAAAAATCGTCAAAAACGGAAAAATGGAAAAAAAGGGTTTTTTAAAAACACGATATCTCAGGTTTGGTTTATCGGACAGGTCTCAAATTGATATTGGTAAAAAGTATTTTACTGTATCTACTCAAATTATAATTTTAAAGATTTTTAAATTACATATTTAATAATATTAAGTAATTGTTGCTAAAAATTATTTATAATTTTTTCTAAGTGTTAACCACCATGATATAGCTTCTAAGGATAAACAATTAATTGCCCTAAATATAACTTAAATTTTGGTGTTTTCAAAAAGATGGAGACTTTTATGGTTTAAAAGTTATAATTTTTTGAAGTTATAAACAAATAAAAGATGCCCTTAAATAAAAATATCTCACGTAGTCAGTTTTAAAGTCATGTGATTGAAACTTGGCAATTGTACTTTATATTTATCAAGCTTTTCAAAATTGCCAACATCACACAGATCGGACATCTATATCATATAGCTGCCATAGAAATGCTGAATTTGGTTGTGGTATAATATATTTTCAAAACTCTGGTCACCCTAATCCACAACAAAATGCAATTAATTATAGCATTCGTATGGCAGCTATATGAAATAGACGTCCGATCTGTGTGATGTTGACATTTTTGAAAAGCTTGATATATATAAAGCCAACTCGCCAAGTTTCAGTCGTAAAGCTTTAAAACTGACTGCGTGGCAAAGCTTTCTTTAAGGGCATCTTTTTATTTGTTTATAACTTCAAAAATTCATAACTTTTAAACTATAAAAGTCTCCATCTTTTTGAAAACACCAAAATTTGATATGACAAGTAACTTGTTTATGCTTAGAAGCTATATCATGGTGGTTAACACTGAGAAAAAAATTATGAAATAATTTTTAGCAACAATTACTCAATATTATTAATTAATTTAAAAATCTTTTATTTGGGTTAAGTGTAAACAATGTTAGAGTGCTTCTTACTATCGCCACTGAAGTTGACACCATAGATGTGCGATATTTTGCACACAGTTCGTAACATTTTATTTCCATTTAGTTGCTACTTGCCCTTTGACGTGCCTGCAATTTGGAGACAACCACTATATCACGAGAAAGATTGTTATTTTTCCTTGACCAACGTAAAGAAACAAGGACGTCACCGAACAGTTGAATACGCGCAGGTACTTTCCACGACAAAGCCAGTTCCTCACTCAAATTATGTTCCTTATCCTGTAAGTCCCAAATTTCCAACTGAACAGCATGACTTATCTGGATCAGCCGATATCTTAGAAAACTATAAAGAACCCACAAAAAAGTAAAATTCCTTATGCGAAAGTGGACTGAACGATCTAATAAGAGACTACTGACTTTTTAATACCACTTAAATGGTGAAACTGAACTTGCTCAATTTTTAGATAAATGCTAATAACTTCTACAATTTTTAATCAGATTTCCATCCAAGTTTGTTAGAGTAAATAACGGTGTAATTAACGGTTTTTTTCAAATTATCGATAAAAATGAATCAAAACGATCGAAACCTTTGTAATTAGCATCTACACTACAAATTTGACAATAAAATGATTTACAAATGATTGACAGATAATTTTATTAGCTTTGATTTGATGTATAAAACTTATTCATAAGGTGTTTCATAATTGAAATATTTGTTATTAAGTGAGAAGTCCTTTTCCAAAAATGCAAAAACGGTTATTCGGGACTATCTCGAATTCTGTTCTACTGAGAATTTTCTAAACTCCATAGTCGGACTCAGCGCGTGATTTTACATAAGGAATGACATCAAATTGATGACAATTGAAAAATCGTGTTATCAAATACAAAGGATTAAATTTATTTGAAAAAAAAAAAAAATTTTTAAAATTTTTTTTTTTTTTTTATTTTTTTTTTTTTATATGAGTATGTGTAACCATCCATACATGTGTATATGTGCGTGTGATCGCTTATGCAAAGGTGAACAGAGCGAATAAAGAAATTTCAACAGAAGAGTGGGTGAATGCTGGGAAATTCGAATTTCATCAGCTAACTTCTGCTGAAGTCAGAGCAAATTCGAAAGATTCTTGAGAAATACCAAAAATAATAATAAATGAAAATTTTTCTAGTTTTATCACTTGCCAAAAAACCCCCCCCCTCTGCCCTCCCCCTTCAACAGTATAGAACCAAACAATATTATATATAATAATACCCCGTAGAACCCAGAAATCGAACTTTGCTGATGGGTTTACCCTCCAACTCCCACCCCCATTCCACCCACTCTACACCCAATTCCCACTCACATCCCACCCACATCCTCCCACCTCCCGCCCAGTTCCCGCCCACATCCCACCCTCATCCCTTCCACCTCCCGCCCACTTTCCGCCCACATCCCATCCACTTCCCACCCACATCACACCCAAATCCTACCCACTTCCCGCCCACATCCCATCCACTTCCCATCTGCATACCACCCACATCCCACACATCCCATCCACATCCCTCCCACATCACACCCACATCCCACCCACTTCCCAGCGGGCATCCCGGCGGTATTTCCAACATCGGAAAATAAAAAGACACACGCGAATTCTCATTTTAAACTTACAAACCGGGTTTGAAGTCAATCGGATGAAAAATAGCTATTTTGCATGTAGAATTTTCCGGGCACTTTAACCAGTACGCGGATTTTCCGACATGGCAAAATCACATTTCAAATTATTTCGAATTCTGTCCTTACAAACCGAGTTTCAAGCCAATCGGGTGAAAATTTGTTTTTTCATGCAGAATTTTCCGGGAATTTTACGACCGTTGGGTCAAATTTTTCATCATTGGAAAATCACGTTTCAAATTATTTCGTATTTTGTACTTACAAACCGATTTTGAAGCCAATCGGATAAAAAATAGTTGTTTTTATGCTAAATTTTTTGGGAATTTTCCGTCCGTCAGCACAAAATATTTTTTCATGCAGAAATTTTCCGGGAATTTTTCGTCCGATGGGTCAAATTTACCTACATCGGAAAATCACATTTCGAAATTTTTCGTATTCTATCCTTACAAACCGCGCTTTAATCCAATAGGATGAAAAATAGTTTTTTTCATGTAGAATTTTCCGGCCACTTTCCTCGTAGGCGGATTTTCCAAAATCGGGAAAACACGTGTCGAACTATTTCGCGTACTATGCTTACAAACCAAGTTTCAAGTCGATCGGATTAAAAAAGTAACATCATTCCCATAAAAACTTTTCCGACGCTTTTCCGACTCTTCCTTGTGGAATTTTCCAAAACCCAGCCTTAGTACGCACTTTTACCACTTACAGAAACTCCTGTCCAAATTTCAGCTCTCTATCTTTATCCGTTTAGGCTGTGCGATGATTGCCAATCAGTGAATCAGTCAGTCAGTCAGGACACTCTCTTTTATAGATATAGAGATTTTAAGAATTTAAAAAAATTATTTGAATCTGGCGCCAATTAATACTGAGTTTACTTATAGGGGCAATTATGTTAAAGCAAGCATAAATATGTTAGCATAAATTCATTGTTGCCAAATCCATTGGGACAACAACCGTTTAACGAAGATTTAATTGGCTCTTATACATATAATAAACTTTAAGGATAAAGTATGAGGAAATGCTATTCTTGACCTACACTACAGCGTATGCAAGGTCATTTCGAAAGTATACAGTATTTCGAAAGTAACACTGTGTAGTTTTTTTGAAAGAGGAAAAAAATATATTTATATATGGATAAGGGCAAACGGCATATAAAACCATTTTACGGTGAAAAGTATTCTATAAATTTCGTATTAGAGCACTTTTGGCAGAAAATGAGTTATAAGAAGTGATTGACAAAGAGCTAATAATAATAAAAGATGAGTGGAAAAAGGCAGAGAGAAATGCAAAAAGCATTATAATTGAGTACTTGAGCGACTCGTTCCGAATATATATTCTTATTCTTATTCTCGAATATAACATTCTTAATATTAAAACCAAATTTTAAGTTAATTTGACCATGCCTCCCCCGACTGCCCTTATATGTTATAGGAACTGTGAACAAAAAGTTGAAATATAAATTAAAAACGAGAAAGGCAAAGCTAACTTCGTCTGTACCGAAGTTTTGATACACTTGAAATAGCATGTCTCAACGGTTAGCGACTTCGACCAAACTTCGCAGATCAGCTTAAAAACATTACATATTACCCATGACCGTGTTTGAGAGCAGTTATATTGAGAGCAAAACAGTTTTTCTCACTAAAATCCATTTTCCGACCGAACATTTGTATGGCAGCTACAAGAAGTAGTTATCCGATCCGGTCGGTTCCGACATATTAGCAGCGTGCAGTAAAAAGAAGACTCTGTGCAAAGTTTCAGCTCGATAGCTCCAAAACTGAGGGACTAATTCGCGTAGAAACAGACAGACGGACAGACGGACGGACAAAGCTTAATCGACTCAGCTCGTCATGCTGATCAAGAATATATATACTTTATGTGGTCGGAGATGATTCCTTCTATGCGTTGCACACTTCTGGGCAAAATTATAATACACTTTTCAAGTGTATAATTATATACTAGTAATTTATAGTCAAATTTTAAGCGTACATTCCCTTAATTGGCCAAATATCCAGTTTGTAGGAGCGGTAGAGTTGCCAGCGTTGCATGACAGAGTTCAAGCTTATCTTCAAGCTTAAAGCACCGCTAAAAGCCGTAAAGAGGATAACTACTTATTATCTTTTAAAACACACTTTCTTCTTTATTTTGACATACATTACAAAACGCAAAATCTCACTGATGGTTAGTTTTTACCGGTTTTAAACCGAACCGAACCGCCTTTTGTGCTTGTGAACCGAACCGTAAAGCGAACCGGTGTGTTTTCAAAAATGTTGAACCGAACCAAAAACCGAAAAATATAATGGTTCGGTTCGGTTCACTTTAGCTAGGTATTGAGTTACTGGCGAATAGTGAGCTAAATCAGCAATTAGCTTTAAAATATTTCGAAAATACTTGGAAAAACAGAGTTCTTGTAAAAAACTAAGAACATCAACCTTAATCTAACCAATCGACCCAAAATTGTAATAATCCAAGTCGTGATTTTATTATCTGTTATGGGGTCAACTTACATAATTCTCAAGCTTTATCTTTTTATCTTTAATTGAGATTGTGTTGAAATAGAAAATGACGAGTATTCCTATGGCTGGTAGGCATGCAAAATTCAGGTTGGAAAAAGGGAGAACGACATAGCTCAGTAATTGTCAACTCTTTGGAAAAAAGAGCTCCGACTATTTTTAAATTTGATTTTTTAGATTCTAGGAATCAAGCCTGCTATTAAAATGTAGCTTAATCTCATTTAATGTTAAAATACAACAAAATTCCAAACGATAATGAAAGCATAACGGATATTGATTCAATTGCTTAAAAAAGTAAAATATCGATTGTTAGCGTTTACCTAAAGATTATTAAGATTATTTCCTGTTGTTTTGAAAATTTATTTATATGTGAAGTGCCAAATATGTCAGAGATTACTTGATCAGGTCAAAAGAAAATTGTAATTATTTGACGATTTTGATCCGCTTGGCTTTCAGTAGTCGATTTCAAACCGTGAAAGTTTCTAAACAACTCACAACAACGTCACGAAATTTCGTCAAAACGAAATAAGAACGTTTATAAGGAAATTACCGTCGAAGTTTTGAACATACCCAATTAACTGAAAACCTAAGTCTTTGTTAATGAATATTCTGAACACATGTATCAACAATATTTTTCTTTAGTTAATTAAATGAATAAAAAGTGAACCGAACCGAACCGCACCAAAACCGCGGTTCAGTAAGCCCCAAAAACCATGCAATGAACCGAACCGGCGGTTCAAAAACAGTGTGAACCACTGAACCGACCCAGTCCTTATTTTCGAGTGGTTTGCATCCATGGTTTTTACATCACAGAAGCCTTGCACTTTGGTTAAGTTTTCTCTGTTTAGGGACAACACGAAACAACACATTTTAATGAAACATATTGAACATTTTCAACAAATGCTTCCATTTATTCATTCTACAAAACTTGACCTTTATTATCCACAATTTGCCATATTTTTTGGTCAAACAAATAAAAATATGCCCTTAAAAAGAGCTTTGCCACGCAGTCAGTTTCTAAGCTATTTAGCTGAAACTTGGCACGTGTACTTCGTATTTATTAAGCTTTACAAAAATCAGTATCACGCAGATCAGACGTCTATTTCATTAAAGCAGGCCATCCACACATTTGTTCGTCAAATTTGTTCAGCTCGTCAAAATGTTCGACGTTAGTGGAAGTGTTCGTGACAGTTTTTATACTCTGTACCGAAGGTTCATAAAGTACCTATATTAAGTTTGTGCAAAAGTATGTAACAGGGAGAAGGAATCATTTCCGCCCCTATAAAGTATATATATTCTTGATCAGCATCAACAGCCGAGTTGATATAGCCATGTCCGTCTGTCCGTCCGTATGAACAAACAAATCTCAGAGATGGTAAGAGGTAGAGGTTTCACATGTATGGGACAAATGCTTCTTATACTTGCAGGCAGATCAAGTTTATTATCAATTTTCTCCACGCCCCCTCCCGCCCCCGCAATTTTGAAAAAAACGTCATATCTCCCACAGTTTTGCAGATAAAGGGTTCGTAATTTTTTCTTCTAGAAATAGTTAGTAATTAGCAATATGTGTCGATTTGCCGAAGAAACGATAAAGATCGGATGAGCGGTTCTGAAGTTATGAGCAAGTAAGTGATTCAGCCCCCGCCACCCCCTCCCACCCATCACAACAATCTTGGAGAGAGAGAAGACAGAGAGAGAGAGAGAGAGAGAAACTTAGAGATGAGCGCAGCAGCAGCACTGTCGGCTTGACCGACTTTCTCACTTGTTTTTGTTCGACGTTTTGTTCGCAGAGAATAGAAATGTTTCTATCTTGCGAGTGTTCGTGCGAACATGTTCGTCAATGGATGCGAACAATTACATGAACATCATTTGTCAAAAATATTTTTAAAGTGAACACGTGCCCAAATGAGCAATAAATTGTTGCTGGAATTCATTGAATGTCCCCAAAATAATCAAATAATGCTTTAAGCTAATTTGTATCGTCATCTGGGCCATGATTGTGTTAGTTTCCGCTGCCATATTTTCATGTTAACTCGTTCTGATTTTTGAGAAAATGATGTTCGTGAGAAATTTTCTAAGAGTATCCGCACAAACACCTTTTTTGCTGATTCCAAAACTATCTATCAAGGATATTGCACATTTTGTAGTATGTAAAATTAACTTTATTGTGACCAGTTTTTAAATACTATTTGATTACATTTTACCCCCCTTGGAAACTTGGTGGCCATGGAAAAATCGTTGAAATCGACGAATCCAAAATTGGCAAGCAAAATTGTGGCCGGGTTGTGGAGGGTCAGTGGATTTTTGGTAGATTGGAGCGAGAGTTCAAAAAATTCTTTATAGCTCCGGTGGAAGACCGTGGAAAGGACACTCTTTTGAATATTATCAAAGAGAATATAGCTGAAGGATCCACAATAATTTCAGATGGCTGGAAATCGTACAATTGCCTAAATGATGAGGGGTTTCAACACGAAACTGTTAACCACTCAAAAAACTTGGTGGATCCCCTATAGAAAGACTTTGGCGGGACGTAATGTTCGAATTGCCTCATTTTGGGCGGAAAATGAATCATTATCTCGGTTATTTGGCAAAAGTTATGTTTCACAAACGGTTCCCGAATCATAAGGAAAGGATTCATTACATATTTGAGGCAATTGGACTGCTGTATAATCCAACATCGAAAAATATAAAAAGCTTGGTTCACTTTTTTGCTTATAACTTGAGAAACGTTTATCCGATCTTTATCATTCTTTCGGCAAAAAAAATTCATTTTGCTTATTACTAACTATCTTTAGAAGGTACGAGTCGTCTATCTTTAAAACTGTAGAAGATATAACTTTTTTTCAAATTGCGGGGGCGGGAGGAGGCGTGGCCAAAATTTGAAACAAACTTGATCTGCGTGCAGATAAAAGAAGCATTTGTCCCATACATGTCAAACCTCTATCTCTTACCATCTCTGAGATCAAGATGTTCATACAGACAGACGGACGGACGGACGGACGGACGGACGGACGGACAGACGGACAAGGCTAAATCGACTCGGCTGTTGATGCTGATCAAGAATATATATACTTTATATGGTCGGAAATGATTCCTTCTGCCTGTTACATACATTTGCACGACTTTAGTATACCCTTTTTACTCTACGAGTAACGGGTATAAAAACATGTTTAACGGTGTTAATGCGTTCCTAAGTGTGACCATCCGAAAAGTATGCAACATTTTTTAGGGTGTGTGGGGTGGTAGCGGGTGGGGGGCTTGGTTCACTGTAGGAGATATTACGTTTTTTCCAAATTGCGGGGGCGCGAGGGGGCGTGGCAAAAATTGAAAATAAACTTGATCTGCCTGCAAGTATAAGAAGAATTTGTCCCATACATGTCAAACCTCTATCTCTTACCATCTCTGAGATTTTTTTTTTCAAACGACGGACAGAACGAGGACGGGCCTTTCGACTCGGCTGTTGATGCTGAAGAAGAATAAATACTTTATAGGGTCGGAAATGATTCCTTCTCCCCGTTACATACTTTTGCACAAACTTAATATACTCTACATATGTACCTTCGGTACAGAGTAGGGGAGAATGGGGGCTCTGAGCCGCTGGGGGTTGTGAGCCACTCGAATATTGGCCACAAAAAAAAATATATTTAAACTTTTTATACCCTTGGAGAGGGTATATTAAAATTGTCCGGATGTTTGTAACGCACAGAAGGAAGCATCTCCGACCACATAAAGTATATATATTCTTGATCAGCGTGACGAGCTGAGTTGATATAGCCATGTCCGTCTGTCCGTCCGTCCGTCCGTCCGTCTGTCCGTCCGTCTGTCCGTCTGTTTCTATGCTATCTCCTCCGTCAGTTTTAAAGCTATCGTAACCAAACTTTGCACAAAGTCATTTGGTACAAATACGCTGCACATTTGTCGGAACCGGCCGGATCGGATGACTATAGCATATAGCTGCCATAGGAACGATCGGTTGAAAAAGTAGTTTTAGTGAGAAAAACTTTTTTGTTTTCAATGCTATCGCTCCCAACCCTCGTATTTATGAGTTCTTTATGCTTTCACATAATTTCAGCAAGTTTTATGCAAATCGGGCAACTATATAGTATAGCTGCCATACAAAAGATAGGTCTGAAAAAAAAGTTTTAGTATGAAAAACTTTTTTGTTTTCAATGCTATCGCTCCCAAACTCGTTACGGATCAATATGATATGCTAACACATAATTCTGTCAAGTCTGATCCAAATCGGACGACTATAGCATATAGCTGCCATAGGAATGATCGGTCGGAAAAATAGTTTTAGTGAGGAAAACTTTTTTGTTTTCAATGGTAGCGTATTTGTACGTTCCAATTATAAACATTATCGGTCTCAACACAATTTTAGTTTGATCAAAATCGGTGAATATATCGTATAGCTGCCATATAAAAAACCGGCAGGAAAATATCATGCTCCAAGGGTATATAAACTTCGGTCGAGCCGAAGTTAGCTTTCCTCTATTTTTTTATACCCTGTTCTCATTAAAAATGAGAAAAAGGGGATCATGAAGTTGTGCAAATGTATGTAACAGCCAGAAGGAAGCACCTCCGACCCCATAGAGTATATATATTCTTGATCAGCATCAACAGCCGAGTCGATTAAGCCGTGTCCGTCTGTCTGTCTGTATGAACGCGTCTATCTCAGAGACTGTAACAGATAGAGCCACAATTTTTGGCATGTATGTAGGTGTATACTGTACCCACATCGAGTTTGTTTTAGATTTGGAAAATTCCTCCTCCTCCATCTTTTATCAGCGAAAAACTGTCTTTCTATCTGTATAACCGCGTGGATCTCACAGACTATAAGAGGTGGAGCCACCAATTTTTGCATGTTTGAAGGTGTAGACTGTACCCAGATCAAGTTGGTTTCAGATTTGGAAAATTCCACCTCCTCCATCTTTTAGCAGCGAAAAACTGTCTCTCTCTCTCTGTATGAACGCGTTAATCTCAGAGACTATAAGAGGTAGAGCCACAAATTTTTGCATGTATGTAGGTGTATATCGTACCCAAATCAAGTTTGCTTCAGATTTGGCAAATTCCTCCTCCTTCTCCTTCTAACCGCGAAAAACTGTCAGACCTAAAATATTTAAGTTTGGACCTAATGATTGAATATATATTCTATTCTGTATACCACTACAAGATCCGAGCAAAAACACCGAAGATATGCAAGTGCGCCTCCCCAATTATTCAAATAAATTTTAAAATAAAAGGAGTTCAAAGCTATAGGAACCACATTACTTGGAACAGGGTATTTTGCTGTCGGGGCACTCGACCGCAACACTCTTACTTGTTTCAATATGAAATAAAAAAAAACCCAAAATTTTATTTTTTAAAACTAGTGATGAGGAAAGTTTTGTGCATTCTTTACCTAAAATACAAAATTTACAGGACGAAAAAATATTGATTTTTGGCGAAGTTATGTTCGAAAAACAAAACTATGATCACAACCCCCCACTCTCCCCTACTTTAAATTTAAGGCTAACGGCAAACTGTCATGCCTATATATTTTTAATGTTCTATGAATAAAGAACTAGTAATCAAGATTATTTGTCTATCTGCTGAAGAATAATATAGATGAACGATGATAAAGCTATGAGCAAAAGAATGCGCTGTTTTCAGCAGCTACTGCAGGTACAGAGTACGTTACAGTCTTACTTGTTTATACTGATATTCAAATTAAAAGTACCTCTTACTATTGCTTTTATTAAAATCTCTTTCAAGAATATTCATTCCAAGTACCTAAAGAGAAAAGAACCTCCACACTGTTGCTTAACAACATGTTGCTAGCACTTTCACAGCCAACCCGCCTCATGCTTAGATCATAGGCGGCGTGCACTCTTTATCACTACTTTGTATCAAATCACGATCAGTTTCAGTTCAGCTTTAAATGCGGAACGTTTGCCCAGCTCCCACAGCTGTTGCGAAAAGGCAATCAAATCGCGTGCGCGAGTGTCAGAAGTTTGCCTAAATCAGAACCCAAAGAGAGTAGAACCTCCTCGCAGTGGCTTAGCAACATGTTGCTTAGAATTTGACAGCCCATCCGCCTCATGTTGCGATCATCGGCTGCCTGCACTCTTGCACGTTGGTATTCAACCACGATCAGTTTCAGTTCAGCTTTAAACGCGGAACGTTTACCTGGCTCCCACAGCGAATAAGAAAATTAAATCGCGTGTGCCTGTGCCAGAAGTTTACCTAAATCAGATCCTAGTGCAGGGCACAATTGAAGCAATATTTTTCTTATCACAGCTAGGTGAGTGTGTGTGGTCGACAAAACCAACAAAAGCCGACTATTTAAGCTGGCTGAGTTTGTTTTCTTTTTGTTGCTGGTTTCTGCCATCAACTCGACTTTTAGACAATAAGCTGGTTCAAAACAAAGGAGCAGTAGAAGCAGAAATACCAACTTTTTCGCCTCATTGTACGTAATGTGTACAGTATGTTGGAAACACATCAGGGGTCCGGGAGTCGAGTTTGAGGTCTCATTCCGGGGCATGCAAAATAATTGAATTGGGTCAAATGTTTAAAATGCTGGGCTCATGTGGTTTGTTTCGACGACTGCGAATAACATTAAAAATATATGCCTCCGATTTGTTGTGCTGATATGATTTCATTATGTGAGTGTGTGTGTGTCTATATATGGAGGTTGTTATTTCTATAAGTGCTTATTTGGTTAGGAGGTTTATTCAAGTTCAGGGCCGGGATTTCACACATCAGTTGATTTCATGATTTCTGAAAGGGGATGAGTTTTGCTTAAGATCAAGAGAGAAACGGACGGATGCACACCGCTCGGGAATTTGGACTGGTTCGGTTTAGCGGTTCAAAGAAGTCTTAATCCACAGACTTGATTTACTAAATGGCTTCTGGATTAGGTGTATCCGAGGACTCGGTTTGGTTTAGTGGTTCAAGCTATTTGTATGTTGTATACACCACACATTAAAAATGGATCGAGTGGGTATCCTTTAGTTGTGCATATGTATATAACCGGCACAAGGAAATATGTTCGACCTTAGGGTGGACAGCTGAGTCGATAAAAACACGTCTATCTAAAAGAACGCGTCCGTCTCAAAAACAGATACTAAAAAGTACACATTTCCTTAAGCAAATGTATTGGAAATCCCAAAATGAACCGACTGAACCGTTTAGCTCACGGTTTTTAGGTCGGTGCAGTTCAATATGTGAGTAGCGGTTCAGTTTTGCTCAGAACCTGCATAAGAAACTAGTTGGAACTAATAAAATTTAATTGTCAACATTAATTTTTGCTTTTTATACATCTGATTAATCAATTTTAGTTTGCAATTGGAAATAACTTTATATTGTTAAGTCATTTCCCATGTCCATCATAGTAACCATAATTAATTGTGTCTCTCAATTTTCCATCAAAGCCAAAAAAACGAAATTAATTTGTAATTAAATTAAGTTAAACACAATCAAATGAAAGCAGAAACGAGGCTATAAACACACGTACCACATGTCAAACTCGCCAATAAATAAATATTGTAATGATAAGCAGTTGGTCAAAAACTGAGAGCTGATAACTAGCAGCTGGTTGGATAATTGTAATTTTAATATACATAAGAAGCAGCTGACTTGACGCATTACTGTTTGACAATTGTTGAATGCCACCGTTTGTTGGTAAGTGGGAAAATGCCTGGCATTCAATTAACCGATTTTACAGCAACACAAACAAAGATTATCTCTCGTGCACAACCCAACGACAGAACGGAATAGTCAACTAATTGAACCATGAACTTAAATTGAGAAAACATTTCACAGTTGTCGGATTTCGTACACAGCTTGTAGGAAGCTGCAAAATGGATTTAGTTCCGGCAACAAAGCGTTGGCTAAGTGCAAGAAAGAAAAGCATTATGACAGAACTTTAGCATATTATTTGCATATGAGAAGAAATGTTTTGTATTCAGTTAAACATTTTTGTCTCCAGTGTGACTCAAGAGTTAGGAATCTGTTTGCAATATTTGCAGGTTTCAATTCAAGTTTCAAATAAAGTACTTGAATTATTTGTTAATTGTGATTATTAATGAGCCAGCCTTAGGTGGCTTTGAATACTCTTGCAAAGGGTACTCTAAAATTGTCCAGATGTTTGTAACGCATGGAAAGAAGCATCTCCGACCACATAAAGTATATATTCTTGATCAGCATGACGAGCTGAGTTAATTAAGCCATGACTGTCCGCATGAACAAGTCCACTTTATCTATAAACTCGTTATACCTGCAAGCAGATCAAGTATATTTTTAACAAGCAGGTACCCTACGCCCCTTTAAGTATTTTAGTTTAATTTAACATTTCACGATTTTGTGTATCTTTTGATCTTTGCCATCTAATTATTTAGATGTGTTTGTGATAAACTAAACTGTAACGACACCATCAGAATATTTATTCGTCTTCATAATAATCCAAAATTGCACTATATTTTGGACCGTTCAATCTAACCATTTACGCGTCTACAATTTCCATTATTTCATTATACTCGAAACTCATAAAGTTTTGCAAATTTCTTGTTTTTTTTTTGCCTTTTAGTCAGGTAGGCCATTTCGATTGATCTATATCCCCTATTTACCTGTCTATTTACCATACTCTTCTTTATGTCTACTTACGTCTACTTCACACAATGCAAATCACTAAACTGATCAAAAAACTCAAAAGCTTATCACTGAACTATTTTAAAAACGTTACTTTTGCACATTGCAATTTTATTTAAATTAAATAAGACTCCCAAAAAAATCATATTAAAAAATGGCTTCTAATTTCTTAATTAAAATGAAATAAGGCCCCAAAAAATTATTTTTGCGGTCTTATTTCACTTCTTCTTTTGGGGACTTATTTAACATCTCTGATGCCACCCGCATTAGGATTACACTTCATGTTTGGTCAAAAATTTTAATTTTTAATTTTATTTAGAAGAATAATTAAATTTGACTATTTTTAAAAATTAAATTAACAATCAAAGATAACCCTAAAATTTTTTGTAGAGCCTGTTTTAGCGAATAATAAATTTCTGTTCTAACTGATTTTCAAATAAAAAAAAATCTCTTGAAGTTCTGGAACATCGACTTGAGCGGCAAACCAACCGAGGTCAAAATCTCTAGAGATTTCTGTGACACCCCCGATTATGAAATTTTCTTAAGGAAACAATGCCCCAAGAAGGGAAATAGCACCCCAAGCTCTATAAAAAATCGTTGTTTTTGTTTTCTGGGGGGAAATCTATAGAGATTTTGCGGACTCTCGAATGCACTGAATCTTTGGACGTATTGATGTCCATCTCAATTTTGTTGTGTTTTATTTAATATTTTCTGAGCCTGATTTCATCGTGGCCTTATTTCGCAGAGCCGTGTTTTGCTCATTTAAAGCAGAGTTCCCCAGCCATAGCCACTGGGGCACGAACATACTCGCCAATTCACACCGAATGCTTGCCGAAGTCATGCTTCACTGTGTGTTAGAGAGAGAGACAGTCACATTTTCGCACTCTCTTCTTGGAGAACCCTGATTTAAAGACAGTTGTTTCTTGTGCGCTCGCTCGCAAGGGTCCCTCTCACTTGTTGTTGGCAGACAGGCTCGTTTGTTTAGGAAAATAAAGTGTTCGGCTCAGTGAGAGACAGTGCGTGATTTGTTTTTTTCTGTTTTATCTGTGGGCTGATCGCACTGAAAAAAATGTTGAGTGTTATTTTCGAGCTATGAAAAGAAATCATTTCCGACCCTATAAAGTATATATTTTCTTGATCAGCATCAACAGCCCGACTCCGAAATACCCTGTACAATTGAACACATACGCAAACGCCCACACACAAACTCGCACACAACCACATGCGTGCGTACTCTTACTCTGAATAGGCACAGCGCACAGTGTTTCGTCTAGCACAATCTAGCTGGACAAAAGTTGTTCTCACAATTGGCAAAAACAACAATGCAACATCGTAAACAAATACGTGGAGACAGCAAAACAAAAAAAGTTTGATAGAAAAGAACCGTTAATTTCTAACCTGCCAAAGTGCAAACTTGATTATGTTGCTGCTGAATGCATTTAACATTCAAGTTTTGCACGTGTTAAATGAAGGAGAATATTTGGGCAAAATACAAATATAAATTAGTGATTCTGTTAAAGGTCAGTGCTTCTTATGAAGATACAATTTGCCAACAAATATGTGAAGTTTGTTTGCAAATTCTAAGTGTCTTCAATCTTTGATAGAGTATAACTTTTAATGAACTGATATGAACCGGCTAAATTTTTGGTATATGTTAGTGCTGTTAAAGTTTTCTTCCAGAGCTATGCTTCACACCATATTCATCCGGATTGTTCAAAAATTTGGTGATAACACAACGTGTTCGACCGATTTTCCGCGACCGATATTTCGCTTACATTAATTTTATTTAAGAATTTTATTACAAATTCATTAAATTGTTAGCAGATATATAAAAAAATTTTATTGAAACCAAATCTTTATCTCCAGCCGCAATATTTTTTATTATGTCGTGTAATTTTGATACACTTACAGACACAACAAAAATCGACCTTTTTTGCTTTTTTAACCGCTACTTGAAAACGCGAGATGCAATCAGAGATAACAATATCAGATTTTAAGCAGAATTCATTAAGCTTTCTTTCTGCATACTTGATTTTGTTGTATTATGCTTTCCCATTCTCCTACGAGGGTCGAAACTAAAATTTTCATGGTGTCGTATAATTTTGGTCAGGAGTGTATTTAAGTGATGCCACCTTTTAACATTTGAATTTCGAAAATAATCGAATTTAGTTTTAAAGTGTAAAAAGCATAGATTTTGTGTTAAAAAAAAGATAACAAAATTAGATTAACCAGAGAAAATCTATGCGTTGATCTTTTGCAACAACAAAGTGGCAACGCCGAAGCCAAAATAATGACGAGAAGCCGCTCAAATGTTAATAAATTTTACTATTCTTCTGAAATTGTTATAAATAAAATAAATTATAAAGGGGGAAAGCATCGCACAGATGTTCAAAGCGATATGTGCTTGGCTTTTATGAAGGAGCATAAAGTACTTAGCCCTCAATTTCGCAATGGGCGACAGAAGTTGCGGCTGCAGCCTGGAAATAACTGTCTTTCAATCTCGCCAATCTTCCCCCTTCTTGCTTGAATTGAATAATGCGTGGCCCAATATTATTTTCGAGCACAGCATCATAACTCAAATAGTCTTGACTACGGATATTGCCTAATTTAGAAAGAAGGTAAGATGAGGTTCTAAGGCGGCTGCACTCTAGAGTCTCCTTACGGATTTGCTTCTTCCCTTAATCGTCGATTGCCATCTGTAGTGCCAGAGGCATTTCTTTAATTAAAGCAACACTCAAAAAAATATATTTTCTAGATTTTAGAAATTCGCCATAAAATAATTTTTTTCTTAATTGTAGAAAAATTACTTGTTTATAGACATTTTTTTCTTAAATTTAGAAGCATAACCCGAAAATAAGATTTTCTAGAAATTAATTTCTTAAATTTAGAAACTTATTTTATTTTTCTTAAATTTAGGATAATTTTTCTAGATATTTTCCTAAAATCTTTCTTAAATTTAGGGCAGATTTGCCCTTGAATTAAGAAAACAAATGCATAGCACGATTTCTTAAAATAGGGCGAAAGCCATTAAAGTGAGTAAAACGCCCTTATTTTAAGACAAACGGGTTTCTTAAATTTAGAAAAATTGGTTTAGAAATTCACCCTAAAATTTAGAAAGATTAATCTAGAAATTCGCCCTGAAATTTAGAAAAATATAAAAAAGAGAGAAGTGAGAACAAGAGAGGAGACAAAAAAAAAAACGAACGCTTCTTCCGCATTGTTTTTGTAGTTTGACGAAGCCGTCTATGTGATGGCATTTGCTTACACACACTAATGTCCATTCGCAATGCCTGAAGATAGTGGATATATTTCACTAATGTAGTATTGAGCAAGTTTTTGTTTTGTCTTGACATGCGTTACACCATGTATTGGGTTGCCCAAAAAGTAATTGCGGATTTTTCATATAGTCGGCGTTTATAATTTTTTTAACTGCTTGTGACTCTGTAATTGCATTCTTTTCTTTTGTCAGTTATTAGCTGTCACTATTAGCTTGCTTTAGAAAAAAGTGCGCGTAATTTTGTTTACATTTGTTTGATTGGCGCCCTTTTTTAATATGGAGTCCACAAAAAGAGCATTTTCGTCATATTTTACTTTATTATTTCCGTAAGGGAAAAAGCGCAGAGAGAGTTGCTAAAAAGTTACGTGATGTGTATGGTGATAAAGCCTTAAAAGAAAGACAGTGTCAAAATTGGTTTCGCAAATTCCGTTCTGGAGATTTTTCACTTAAAGATGAGCCACGTTCAGGTCGGCCAAATGAAGTTGATGATGACCAAATCAAAGCATTAATCGAATTGGATCGTCATGTAACTGAGCGTGAGATAGGAGAGAAGTTAAATATACCAAAATCAACCGTTCATTATCACATACAAAGTCTTGGACTGGTGAAAAAGCTTGATATTTGGGTACCACATGAATTGAAAGAAATTCATTTAACAAACCGAATCAACGTTTGTGATATGCATCTTAAACGCAATGAATTCGATCCATTTTTTAAAGCGAACCATAACTGGAGATGAAAAATGGATTGTTTACAATAACGTTAATCGAAAACGATCATGGTCCAAGCATGGTGAACCAGCTCAAACCACTTCAAAGGCTGATATCCACGAAAAGAAGGTTATGCTGTCTGTTTGGTGGGATTGGAAGGGTGTGGTATATTTTGAGCTGCTTCCAAGGAACCAAACGATTAATTCGGATGTTTACTGTCAACAACTGGACAAATTGAATGCAGCCATCAACGAGAAACGGCCAGAATTGATCAATCGTAAAGGTGTCATTTTCCATCATGACAACGCCAGACCACACACATCTTTGATGACCCGGCAAAAACTGGGACAGCTTGGCTGGGAAGTTTTGATGCATCCACCATATAGCCCTGACCTTGCACCATCAGACTACCATTTATTTCGATCTTTGCAGAACTCCTTAAATGGTAAAACTTTCGGCAATGATGAGGCTATAAAATCGCACTTGGTTCAGTTTTTTGCAGATAAAGGCCAGAAGTTCTATGAGCGTGGAATACAAAATTTGCCGGGAAGATGGCAAAAGGTTATCGAACAAAATGGAAATTATATATTTGATTAAAGTTCATTCTAAGTTTGATTAAAAATGCATTTACTTTCTTTTGAAAACCCCTATTTTTTTGGACATGGACCCAATAGAAATCAATTAAAGAATTTTATAAAATAAAAACACCTCAAATAAAAAAAAAAGCATTAAAAAAAAGAACCATTTAATGAGAAAAAAAAATGTTCCTACGGGGGATTAGATGCCAGTCCATGACATTTTCTAATGTCTTATCCACTCGACCACGACTTTTGCTTCTTATTGAGTGGCAAATGTGAGTATTTAAGTTCCAAATACGCCACAAAATTCTAAGGTATGATTTTTACTCAAGGTTTTGCAAAAAAAAACATTAAAAAAATATATATAAAAATGAGAAAAAAATTATGCTGCTACTGGGACTTGATTCCAGGCCTCCCCCCAACTTGTTTTTAAGGAACTGGCACTCCACCTCATGCCAACGCTGCCATAACCGCTTGGGAATTTTAAATCAACCTAACAGCAAAAATTGTCTAAGTTTTTTAGAAAAATTGCCGTGAAATCTAGAACAAAATTTTCGATTTTTTAGAAAAGCATTTTCTTAAAAATAAGGCGAGTCGCCTTTTGACCCTTTTTTTGGCCGAATTTTTTTTTTTTGGGGTGTTTTTTTTTTTTTTTTTTTGAGTGAACAATTTAGCTTACATTTTCGTTCTCCGTTCTAGCGAAACCGTACAGAAGGTAAAGTTGCAGGGTATTGTTTTCAATTTGTGTGAACCACTCAACCGAACCAGTCCTTATTTCCGAGTGGTTTGCATCCCTGATAAAAACGCATGAAAAGGCTTATTCTAATTTGCTCTTGCGGGGTGTCTTCTAGACGAAATATTGATATCAAATACTTGTTGAATATATTTTTGGAGTGTACTTTTTTAGTTTCCAAGAGAACGCTCTTAGGAAACCTTCCTTTTTGTCCAAAAACTAAAAAGAATTCACAAAAATATAGTCAAAAGTTATTCGACATCGATATTTCGACATCGATATTTTTCCTGCGCAGTCAAGGTCGAAAGTGTTCGTGAAAAAGCTTAAAAAATGAAATCGCTCGAACTTCTGTGGCATGGCGAACATTTTGGAGCGATTTTACAATTCACTAAAAGACAAATCGCTTATGAATACTGTAACACCCCTGTATAATTATTGTAGCATACGAATTTTTGACAAACATTTATTGACTTCCAAAATTTTTCATAATATAGAATACCACAAAAACTTCAAATTCAATATTAAAACCTGCAACATTCGTTACATGTAAAAGACTCGTTGTTTGAAAACGAGGAAAGGGCCTAATCTATTTGCTTACTTTGTTAACCCATTTTACGATGCGCTGCAGGAAGTTTTCTTATCTATAGCTAAAAGTAACTTTTCTTTTGTAGTTATGACCCAGTGGTCACGAAGTCAAAGTTAAAAAAACTCTGCCTATTATAGTTTCGCCAGGTTAAACTGTTTGATTACTTAAAAAACACTTCTGCAGGTGAAGTTTTAAAGTCTCCTAGTGGTACTTTTTCTACGGGTTGTCTTATTATGGACTATTTTCGCCCTTTCCTTAAAATAATACATGACTTTCTCTATTTTTTGTAGAAAAATAGGAAAAAATAAAACTTTGATAAAATATAATTTTTCTTTAATAATACATATTTTAATAATACATTCAGTTACTTGAACTAAAACCCTAAATATTTAATTTTTTTTGTTTTTCTATTATAAATTAATGTTTTTTTTATATATTTTGTACAACATACGATGTTTTCGCGCACAGGGGTGATATCATTAGGTTTTTAGTTATTATATAATAAACATTTTATTTTAATGAACTCAAAATTTGCAACAGCCGAGTGGATATAGCCATGTCTGTCTGTCAGTCTGTCTGTATGAACAAAGAGATCTCTAAGATGGTAAGAGATAGAGATTAGACATGTATGGGACATATATTTTTTATACTTGCAGAAGAAATTTATTTTAAATTTTAGCCCCGTCTCCGCAATTTTGAAATAAAAACGTCATATCCATAACAGTTTTGTAGATAGATAATTAATACCTTTTGCGCATATTTAGTAATCAGTATTATTTATCGGTTTGCCGAGGAAAAGATAACGATTGGATGAAAGATAGTGGAGTTATATTGAAAACAAACAGATATGATGGGAAGCTGTGATGGACAGCACTTTACATACCAAATGGCTTTTTGCCAATTTTTGTGGCTTTTTATTTAAAATGATTGGATATATACAAACTTTGGGGGTACAGGGTATGTTATAGTCGGTCTTGCCCGACATTTTTCTCGTTAATTACACAAGTTATCATGAATTTTCATCCTCTACAATTTGATGTCACTCCGAAAATGGAGCTTAAAAATTGCTCTGTAGAACAGATTTCGAGATAATCCAAAATTACTGTTTTTTGTATTTTTGAAAAAGGACGTCTCACTTAATTTCAATATCTTTGAATAACTATGAACAGTTTTGTACACCAAATAAAAGAATAAAATATCTTTTTTCATCTTTTAATTTTTATGTTGTAAGATATGGAGAATTTCGTTTCATTTTTATCGAAAATTTGAAAACCGTTTTCACCGTTAATTTCACCTTTTAATTACTTTCTTTATGAGAACTTATGTATAACAAATTCAAAAGTGTTCTAATCGAATCTGTTGAAAATTCATTTATCTAAAAATGAGCAATTTCAGCTTTACCGTTCAAGTTATTAAAAATGTCTATGGCTCATTTTGTTCAGCCGTTTGTGTGCACAGTTTTCGAATTTGTTGAAAAGCTTTCATAGTTCAGCACAGATACTAATACCATAATGATTTTGGTCCGACTCCCATCAGCCGATGTATCAGCCAATGACTTAGAAATCTATGAAGAACCCGTAAAAGAGCGAAGTCCCATTTGCCAAAGTGGTCTAAACGATCTAATAAGAGATCTAGATCATTCAAAAGAAAAATAGGAAATTTTGGCATCACGTTTGCTAGAACCGAATTTGTTAAAGGATGATGTCAAAATAACGTACTATAGAGATCGTCAAAAGCGCTAGGCTTAGTATTACTCGAAAAAGAATTATATTCGTTATTATTGTCTAAAAGCTGTATTGTTGCACCAGGGAAACATAAAGCCTTCGATACCGCTAGCGAATGCCGTTAATAAAAAAGAATCATATGAGTCAATGGCCATATTGCTTAATTTTATTAACTACAAGGAACATAACTGGAAAATTTGCGCAGACCTCAAAGATGTTACGCTTTCGGTTTTGTAAGTGAGGGAACGGGAGTGTGTTTGCGATAAGAATAGGAATGCAACGAATGGTAGCTAAAAAGCCGCTTTCAAAATACTCTTGCAATTGTTATGCAATAACTTTTATCTAATTGTTTTATATGCAATTTTACTGCATTTTTATTGTAAATACAACGCGAGGTTTGCACTTATTCGAAAAGTACTTTATGTATTTAATTATTAGTATATATTTAACCTACTTAAGTCTTCTGAATACATTGAAAAGGGTATTCAAGCGCCGTAATGAAAATTGTATAAGAAGGTGTGAAAGGCACGCAATAGTCTGATCTCGCTTACTCCGCTATATTAATCCTTCGTACTGCCGGCAAAATCACTTTAACTTGTGCAAGACAGAGGCAAGTTGATCCTGTGTCAAAAAATTCATAATTGTTTTTTAACAATATTAAATAAATAAATCATTGCAACAGTGTAAATAATTACAAAAGATATACAAATTTGAAAGAAGGTAAGGCCATAACAAATTCATATTGAAGTTAAAAATTATTTTTCTTTTTCTTTTTTCAGCTTAAGTGGTAATGTGCAGAATAGAATAAAATGATATTGAATTATGTTGTCTTTTTTTCTGCTTGACATAAAATCAACGAAATATAAACTAAAATACGTAGTGTTACAGCAAAAAAATACTTTCGAAATGACCTAGCATACGCTATAGAGCAGGTCGAGTATAAAATTACCTCATACTTGGTTTTTTCTCAACACCCCCAAAATCTGAAGTTATGGCCCAAAATCAATAGATATAGCTCGCGAATAACCCGTCCGATTGATCATAACTTTATCAATTCCGATAGCGACGAGTGGAATCTAATACAATTTAATTAATGGTTTGATTTATTTAATGGGATGGCTGAGAAATGCGGCTTACAAATCTGGCATTTTTAACTTTTTTTGAGAAATTTGTACTTTAGCCATCACTGGTTTACCTATTTCATTCTATGCTAATTTTTCTTAAATTTTATTATAAAAGTCCATTCAATTCTCCGTAGAACGGTTATTGTTCCAATGAATTTGGATACCGTTTGACGAAGTTATGCGCGTGTTTCTGAGTACACATCGACAATCTAGTATTTTTATTTAGTATGCTAACATATTTATTTTATTTATTTGAATTTCAAATCAAAGGACCGGGGCAACGCCGGCAACACTAGTTAATAAAAACAATTAGTATGGGACTTTAAAATCTCCTCCTAGCTCCTAAAATCGGCTGTTCATTTACTGCAAACTTTCATTTTGCTTTGATCCGATATAAGTGACAGAGATAAACGCGTACTGTGAACATTTTTAAACGTGAAAAAATACTCATAAATATGAGGATTAAAGTTAACGATATGCAGAATATACAGTAGGTAATTTATACTTTACTTTAACACAACTAGTGTTTATCTGTTTTAACAAAGTGATGATGCATAAGCTGTTCGCATAATATAGTGCTCCATTGTGTATACAATCCAACAATATTTACTGTTTTTGGGTAAACGAAACAACGCTCAGTGAAATAACGCTAGTGATGAGTGAGAAATAACACTCTTGGGCGCTATTTTACTTTTAGGAGTGCATTAGGACCATTTTTATAAAAACTCATAAAATTTGGTACTTTATATTTTTTTCTGATTGACTCCAATGAACAAAGTAGGGATGTCAAAATATCGATATTGAATAGTTATTGAACTTATTTCTGGGGTGTACAAAAAGGGAAGTTTTCTGAGGTTGTACACCAAGAAAAAAATTATATTTTTATACCCTTCGAGAGGGGATATTAAAATTGTCCTGATGTTTCTAACGTACAGAAGGAAGCATCTCCGACTATAAATTCTTGATCAGCATGACTAGCAGAGTTGATATAGCCAGTCCGTCCGTCTGTTTCTATGCTATCTGCTTCGTCGGTTTTTAAGCTTGGTAAAAATACGCTACATATTTTTCGGAACCGTCCGAATCGGATGACTAAAGCATAAATCTACCATACTATATATCGGTCGGAAAGTAGTTTTAGTGATAAAAACTTTTTGTATTCTGTGCAAACGTTTCAAACCTAGTATGTATAAGTTTTCGATTTGAATTTTAACAAAATCATTGAAAATCGGACAACTATAGCTACCACACAAAATATTGGTTTGAAAAAATCGTGGTATGAAAAACTTTCTTTTTTCAATGCTATCGCTCCCAAGCTTGTTAGTGATCTGGGATGACTAAATCATATATGTAGCTGCCATAGGAACGATGGGCCGAAAAAGTATTTCTAGTAAGAAAAAAAACTTTTTGTTTTAAATGGTATCGTCTATATACTTTCCAGTTGTGAATATTATATGTTTCAACAAAAGATAGCTTGCATTTATTTTTTTATATCAATTATACACCGATATGAATAAATATCAAATTGATATGTTCAAAATTTTAAGTCGATTATATTTATTAATATCTTATAACATTTTTCATATCATTCTGAAACGTAATTTGTCCCCAAATCCTCATCAGCAGACTCGCATGCTTATTCACACTCCAGCCACTGGCACTCTTGCTATTTATTTTACTATATCGTCGAATAAAGTCTTGAGGATTGCCCATTTGCAAATTCAAGCCCCGACTTTTCTGATATGAAGTGTCAGCCTGAAAGAATGCCATGGTTGTGAAGGTGTGTCCGATTAAATGTTGTTTAGCTAAAACTGCTTTTATTGTCTTTGGCTGTTACCAGAGTCTGAACTTCGTTCAGTGATCATTCCGGCTCCAAAGATGAGAAATACACAGGGTATTTCGGTTTGTTTGTTTTTTAATAGGGAAACTGTTCAGGATTTTATTACAAACATTAATGATGTGCCGTCCATTATTTAAACATACGCAAATAATGGGCAAAGCGTATTATAATATTCCCCAGAAGTTTGCAACGCATAGAAATATTCATTTCCGACCCTATAAACTAAATATATTCTTGATCAGGACGACGAGCTGAGTCGATTTAGCTTTGTCCGTCCGTCTGTCTGTCTGTCCGTCTGTCTGTTTTTATGCAAACTAGTCTCTCAGTTTTAAAGCTATCGAGCTAAAACTTTGCACAGAGTCTTCTTTTTACTGCACACTGCTATATGTTGGAACCGACCGAATCGGAAGACTATATCTTATTGCTGCATACTATCGGTCGAAAAATGGGTTTTAGTGAGAAAATTTTTAATAAGTTTCTCTACTTTTCTTTTTTTCCTCTTTTAAACCTCCCCCCCTCCCCCCACACCCACGAAGCCAGGACTTGTTTTCTGTTCTCTATACAGAGTATAATTCGGGCTTGACCGACTTCTTGTTTTGTTTATAATGTTAACGTCTAACGTCAGCTTTTATTTATATTATATGCTTTCACACAGATATGCAAGTTTTGGTCAAAATCGGATCACTGTACCTTTTAGCTGTCATAGGAACCATCGGTCGGAAAATGGGTTTTATTTAGAAAAATTGTTGATTTATATTGATTATATAAATATATATCAACACGTTTGCAAGGGTATAAAAACTTCGGCACAGACGAAGTTAGTTTGGCCTTCTCGTTAGTCAATGTTTTTGTGCTTTTTACAGGGCGTTAAATAAATAGCAAGAGTGCCAGTGGCTGGAGTCTGAATAAGCATGCAAATCTGCTGATGAGGATTTGGGGACAAATTCCGAAACAGTCTGTCCAGACATACCAATTGCTATTCCGAGAAATATGTTGTGAGCTATCTCTGTGGAATTGTGTTGATTGCATTCAAATTGTTACCAACCATTGACCTTGAGCCAGCGCTCAGCGCTAAAAAAGCACAAAAACTTTGACTATAAATATAAAATATATATTACTGTAGTTTGTATATAAATACGGGTTCTTACAATCCTCATAAACTAAGCTACGCTTGCGGTCATTACATAATTGCGACTTCGCTAACAATTCATACATTTTTGTGTCACATCTTCTTCGTCAGAAAAATAACTAAATTGAAGTTTCCATTTACAAACTGTTTTTTTTTGTTTTGTTTATATATTTCAGCCTAATTCTTGTTCATAATGAAGCTTTTACTGCTGCTGGTAGCCTTTTTCACTCTATGCGCTCTACTTAAGAGTAGTTCGGCCAATCGCACATTTGTAGTGGATTATGAGAATGATCAGTTTCTTAAAGATGGTCAACCTTTTCGCTTTATAGCCGGCTCTTTTCATTATTTTCGAGCTCATCCAGGGACATGGCAAAGACATTTACGTACAATGAGAGCGGCGGGACTTAATGCGGTGACCACGTGAGTAAGAGATGAGCACACAGATTAACTACCTACTCAATCCTATCCATTTTTTTACCCAGATATGTGGAATGGTCTCTGCACAATCCACGTGATGGCGCTTATGTTTGGTCAGGCATAGCCGATTTGGAGCACTTTATACGTCTGGCTGTGGGGGAGGATTTGTTGGTTATTTTACGACCTGGTCCATATATTTGTGCTGAACGCGATATGGGTGGATTTCCCTACTGGCTGCTAAGAAAGTATCCGGGCATACAACTACGCACGGCGGATATCAGTAAGTAAACGCTGAATACAAAAACGAACAGATTGGTGGCTTTTCTTAATTCTCCGAAAACAAGTATGGAAGCTTTAAGAAACCGACAACTTCACGAAGAAGATGTTGACCCTAAAATTGCATGTTCCAAAAACAGAAATGTTCCGAGCCATTTTTAAGTTTCTATCCCATTTCTCCATAGACTACATCAGCGAAGTCCGCATCTGGTATAATCAGCTAATGTCGCGTGTAGCTCCTTATCTGTATGGCAACGGCGGTCCCATTATTATGGTGCAAGTGGAGAATGAATATGGGTCTTACTTTGCCTGTGATCTCAACTACCGCAATTGGCTCAGAGATGAGACCCAGAGTCATGTGAAGGATGCTGCAGTGCTCTTTACCAACGATGGTCCAAGTGTTTTACGTTGTGGCAAAATTCAAGGGGTATTGGCCACCATGGATTTTGGAGCCACCAATGATTTGAAGGGCACCTGGCAGAAGCTTAGACGTTACGAACCCAAGGGACCGCTAGTAAATGCGGAATATTATCCCGGTTGGTTAACTCACTGGACCGAGCCCATGGCCAATGTCAGCACGTCAAGTATTACTGGAACTTTCGTGTAAGTGCAGATCAAATGATTTGAGACTTGGGTTTTAATTAATGGTTCTTATTCCTCCGGCAGTGACATGCTGGACAGTGGAGCCAGTGTGAATTTCTATATGTTCTACGGCGGCACCAATTTTGGCTTTACCGCCGGAGCCAATGAGAATGGTCCCGGCAACTACCTGGCCGATATTACCAGCTATGACTACGATGCACCTATGACAGAGGCCGGAGATCCCACCGCCAAATATCAGACTTTGCGTCGCATCATAGCCCGCTATCTGCCTTTGCCTAATATACCCGTACCCGAACCCGTACCTAAACGGGGCTTTGGCAAAGTGCGTCTAGTCGGTTGCTGCACTCTACTCTCACCAGAGGCTCGAGAACGTCTGGCCACGGGCATGATTCAATCTGCGAAACCCCAGACTTTCGAGGCCTTGGATCAGTATTCTGGTTTGGTGTTATATGAGACATGGTTGCCCAGTTTCAAGCGTGATCCCAGCATGCTTTATGTTCCCGGATTAGCTGACCGCGGCTATGTCTATGTGGACAATGATTATGTGGGACTTTTGGCTCGCGAGACGCCCATCTTTCAACTACCCTTGAGTGCCAGTTCGGGACGTCGCTTGCAGATACTTGTCGAAAATCAGGGACGCATAAACTATGGCAGTCAAATCAACGATTTCAAGGGACTGACCAAAGATGTGCATTTGGACAAGAGGCTGCTGAGTAATTGGAATATGACAAAATATCCCCTAGAGACCTACGATGATCTGGAGCTGCTAATTACCCAATCCACTGAAATAGCTCGCCTGGGTTTCCAGGAGCTTAAAAAGCCACGAAAAGTTCTTCGCTCTGGACCAGCCATATATCATGGTTCATTGGTTATTGACCAAGCAGCCCAACTGGCTGACACCTATCTGGACACATCCGGCTGGGGTAAGGGCATTGTTTTTGTCAATGGCGAGAACCTGGGACGCTATTGGCCTTTGGTGGGACCGCAGGTCACCTTGTATGTGCCTGCCCCTGTGCTCAAGGTGGGCACAAATCGTTTAGTTTTAGTGGAATATCAACAGGCACCGTCCTCCTTAGAAGTAGAGTTTCGCGATTCACCCATCCTTAATGCGAGATCTGCTTAGAGTCTAGACTAAATTCACAAGTAAGTCTGAAATGTAAATTTATGCGGTTTAATTTCAATGTGAGGCATTAAAGAAGAACGGAACGCGGACGCGTCTCGTTATCCTTTTGTATATCTGTCACTGAGAGACTCATTAGAGTCGTGGTGGGGGAAGGAAGTGCGTGTGCGTGGGGGAGAAGGACATGTGCGACCTTTGTGCTTGGCCAAATTAATCCCAAATGATTGAAAGTGAAATCCACAAAGAAAGCACTGATGAAGTCACAAGTCAAAAGCAAAGCAAGTCGCGTCTTGCCTCGTTGATTTTTAGAACCTTCCAAAGTTTTTATTGCTGTCTGTGAACTTGTACGTGGGTGTGTGTCAGTCCATGTGTATCGGATTTGTAATGATGGACTCCTTGGGTTAATCACATATAAAAAGAGAAGGAAAAATGGGAAATTTTATTTGATTTTAAACTTTGAGATCCTCTTAAGCAAAATATATAATTAAGTTGGGGTCTAAAAGAAAAAAGGATTGGTTCGTTTCAGTGATTCTCAGAGATTTGAAACAGCCTCACACCGTTGGCCCAGCGTGCCGAAATTTTGTATGAAAGTCCAACTTTTTTCTGGACAGTATATAACGACAATGTAACGACATTCCCTTTAAGTATAAGCTTGGAGAAACAGACAGACAGACGCGCTGACAGACTGACGGACGAACAAAGCTCAATCGACTCGGCTCGTCGCCCTGCTCAAAAATATATTTGAAAAAAATATTCGGGGGTGCCACAGAAATCTCTAGAGATTTTTCCGATTTTGTAAATCTCTCGAAAAATTCGTTGGTGCCACAGAACTTCTAGAGATTTCATTTTCTAATTAGAAAATCTAGTTGGAACACCAGATGTTCCAATTGATGTTCCATCTCTAAAAACAGGGCTGAATCTCTCGCCAAAAAATTTCCCTTATTTTAGATGTGGGTTAATTTAATGATTAACTGAAATATTTTGATTGTGTTCTATGTTTTATGATGCATTTTTAAATAATAAAACAATTTTAAGTCGCATTCTCCACCAATATAATGCAAATTTTAAAAATTTGTTGGCGCCAAACATGAGGTATTAGGTTCCATCCCATAATCCGCTAACTGTCATGTAGAGGGCGTCACTTCGACAAAAGGCGCTAGGGAGAAAAGAGCTTTGCCAAATCTCCTAACAAAACATAAGAGGTTTCAAACCAACCAAAAGAAATTTCTGTGGCACCTAAGAATTGGAATTCGGTTGGTATTTGGTTGGTAGAGGTTTCTGTGGCACCCCCGATTATAATATTTATGGCAAATTGAGAATTCCCTTTGCATCGCGAATTATGAAAAAATGTTCATGGAAAAAGCGCGCATCCATGGTTTCTTTTTTAAATGGATTTTGGTAAATGCAAAATGTTTTTCGCTGTTCTTCGCCAATTGAGGTCCCGAGTTCAATTCCCAGCAAAGTAAGTGAACAAACAAAATTTTAATCGGGTGGTGGTTATTGATGCAGGAGCGGTCTATAGGGGCTAGTTCATTCGATCGACTTCTATCGAAACCTCCAATATATCGATACCTATAGGAGCAGATAAAAGTTAAATATCTATACAGAACACAGGAGATTGCATTACTGAGCGGCCACTGACTGCTCTGCTTAGTTTTTAATTCTGAGCGAATAGTGGCCACTTGATGAGAAAGGTTGTTTGCACGAGTAACATGAATGTGTGTACACATTCGCTGAGTTGGGTTCCCCAAGAAGAGAGCGAGAAAATGTGACGGACTTCTTTTCTAACACACAGTGAAGAGTGACTTCGGCAAGCATTCGGTGTGAATTGCTAAGTGTGTTCGGCCCTCAAGGGGCTATGATTTGGAAACTCTGCTTTACATTACTGGAGCATTTGAAAAACTTAGGGATTATAGAGATATAGAGATAAGTGCGATTCAAAAAACTGAGTTTCTGATCTCTTTCATGATATTCTGGCTCTAGAGGGTTTCATTCCAGCATATCGTACCAAGTACACAGTTCAAAACATTGTTCAAGGTGCAAAAATTTATGTTTAGGATTTGAATAATAGCACTGAAATCGAGCTGACACATAAATATATTATGCCTCATATCATGTAGAGAGAACTCAGAGTTAAAAAAAGCACAGACTGCACTCGAGGCACTACATGAAATCGAAGAAATTCAATCATATTTTTCCCGAACGTTGAAATATTGTTGCAATTGTTCTCGACGATTCCTGTCACCTCGTCAATAGCTAAAAAGATTGAAAACCAAACTTCGTGTCAATATGTTTGAGTAAAGTGACGTAAATTTTTATAGTTTTCGGGCTATAACATTTAAAAGCGAAATGATATCGGAAAACTAAAAATATTTTCAATAAGAAGAGACAAAGGACTACCAACAGTTTTTTTTTTTGACATTTTTAATATCAGCTGACAATTTTTCAGAATTATTTAATCTTCAGTAAAAATCGAATTTATCAATAAATAACCACATTTTGCAGCATCTTTGTGTTTGGAATATCTGTACGTCATTCAATAAACAAATTTCGTTGCCCAACACACATTTTGCGAATATCTCGTTAAACTGATGTGCTGGGATAAAACGCACAATTGATTTGAATTCAGTCAGCAAAAATGAATATTTTTGAAGACCTGTGTAATAATTTTTCTGTAATTGGATCAAGATGCAAATGGGAACCAATCTTTAAACTAAAGTTATAAATGGAAAAGAGCATTTTCCGGGGCAAATTATCGTCCTTGTCGTCATGCTACATTGGACTGGGTTGTCGAGGATTGTTGATTTCAAGTATTATATACATGTTTGAGATTTGGCTACAAAACGATACCAGAAGAAGACATAAATTACACAATAAAAACCTTAACGGTTTCCCTATTAAAAAACAAACAAACCGAAATACCTTGTGTATTTCTTGTCACTGGCGCCAGAACTATCACTGAACGAAGTTCAGATTCTGGCAGCAGCCAAAGATATAAACGCAGTTTTAGCTAAACAACATAACATTGGACACTCCTTCATAAAACATGGCATACTTTCAGGCTGACCACTTCATATCAGAAATAGTCGGGGCTTGGATTTACAAATGTAAAATTCTCAAGTCTTTATTTTGCGTTATCGTCATTTAAATAGAAAAGAATACCATGGTTGGAGTGTGAATAAGCATAGAAGTCTGCTGATGAGGATTTGGGGACAAATTCCGAAACAGTTTTGTCCAGACATACCAAATGCTATTCCGATGTAATGTTGTGAGCTATCTCTGTTGAATTGTGTTGATCGCATTAAATTGTTATCAACCATTGACCTTGAGCCAGCGCTGTAAAAAGCACAAAAACTTTGACTAAAATCAATGCAGGTCACTAAAACCCTTATATGTATTAACAGTTTTCGTTGTAAAATAATTTTCTTGTGCTTACGTAAACAGAGTAGTAATCGATACTTGAAGGCTGCCGGCCTTCAAGAGATGTTTAATTTTTAAGAGAACATCGATCTTGTAATGGGCACTTGCGCCGCTGGGATGTTAAGTCCATCCTGACAAAGAGATACTTCATTATGACAACTCAAAATTTTGCTTAGAAATATTGTTGGGATCGAAAAACACGGTGGTTAGAGGAAGACGGACCTAGTTACAAAAATAACTTGAAAGATCAAAGAAATGACTCAGTTAAAGTGGCAGCGAACAGCTGACTAATACCTGAGTGAAAAGTTGACGACGCAGCAAAGTGTGTTTCAATCATTGAGCAATTAGTATTAGGCTGAAAATTTGTGCTGCCTCTCAATTTTGCTGGTTCTAAACAATCGAATTCCCAAATGTATCCAGAGCAGAGGCGGCCATCCACAGCTCACACGAGCCGAAGACAGTCGGGTTTTTATGCAAACGGAAGCCAATCTTATGGTTGTGTGAATCGGTGAACACTGCATTGGAAGTAAGACGGTTTTAGTCTGGAGAGAGCTCTCTTGCTCACCAACACAAGCACACTTTTCTGTCCTCTCCATTTGGCTTTCATCCAGAGAACAGCTGACCCAAATTTACCCTGTAGGGAATCAGTCTAGTTTACAACCAGAAAAGTAGCAGTCGCTTAAAACTTTGCAACTGGTTGCTCTCCCTGTCCAAATCAATGTATGGAAGTCGTCCATTTTACACAGGCAAGGTGACAATTGTCCCCGCCAGCAGCCATTTGCAACCAGTTTAATGCTAGACGGCATAGGCGGAAGAGAATTGTCTCTGTAGCAGCCATTTTTAACCAGTAAAATACTAGTTTGTGTGTTCCTTATGACAGTCTGTTTATGTCGCTGCTCAATATGTTAAATTTCAATTGGATTACAACTAGCTTAAATTAGTATTTTAAACGAACATTTCTTCGGAAGCTAGTTTTTGTTGTTACCCAACTCACCCAAATCTAGCTATTTTGCTACCACACAGAGAAAACAAAGATCCCCGTAGAATGGATATTCAAATATCCACATTAAGATCCATTTTTTTAAATATCCTTTTCACATTTTTCAGTTCTTTTGGATGAAGAATAAAGATCAACGATTTATTTTATTTCTGATATAACCTTTTTAAGCGAAAATAAATCGATTTCGAAAATAACCAATTGATCCCAAAAAAGAATAGTTAACTATCCAATCCAAATGGATGCCGAAAATATCCTAAGGAACTATCCTTTTTTTCTCAGTGCAGTTAACTTCTACTGGCATTCCAACTAGGAGTAGGACAGTATTTTTTTGTTACTAGTTGACAATTTCTCTGCAGGTTATCTAGAAAGCGTAAGTTAGAGCGAACAGCTGCCTAATTTCTGATAGAAGCGGTGTCGACTGAGTAAATTTGTTCTATAATTTTTATTGCTCCATGCAAGGCTGCAAACCGGTCCTGAACCGAACCCCTAAGAACCGGTTCGGTTCGGGTTTTTTGGGTCCGAAGAACCGGACCATGAACCGAACCCTTAATATTTTTGATTCCTCGAACCTGAACCCGAACCGGACCGCTTTGTCAAAAAATTAGGTTCGGTTTAAAATATTATGTTGTTCTTCCAACCAAGGTATACTAAACAAGGTAGGCGTACTCACTCTTTCGCTCTCTTGACAACTTGTTAAATTTCAGTCAGTAAGCAACTGTTGTAAGCGAAGCATCTCCGCGAACGAATTTTTTGTGATTTACTTAGTAGCTTAGTAGGCTTTGTATTAAAATATATTACTCTCGCGATCGCTTTCTTTAACACAAATATAAGGAGTTGTGAGAGAGCGAGTGAGCCTACCTTGTTTAGTATACCTTGCTTCCAACGACACTTACAGTGAAATATAGAAATTGCTTGTAATCGCGACATTTCTCTAGGTCAGATTTATACTATCAACGTCGATAATGAAGAGAATATGGATCGAGCAGGAGAACTTTTGAATGACAACTGCAGAGCAGAGCAGGACTATAAAGACAACATTACATTATACAACATTAAAGGTTGCTCATGTGCATCAAAAGAATTTTTTCATTTGGACTATGACCAAGTTACCTCAATAGATTTCCTGTAGGACTCTGTTAAAACAGCTTGTTGTGCTGCAGAAACTCCAAATTTAGTAAATAACAAATTTTTTAGGGAAGTTTACTTTGACATTAGTATACTACTCCTACTTTATAGAGTTCCCATACCTCTCCGTACTCACACTATATGAAATCTTTTGCTTATAGAAAAAAAAAAAAAAAAACTATTGCTTGACTGTGAGACGCAATGGAACTTAACCTAAAAAATGTGCTAACGTTTACTAACAATTAAAGATTTATGTATTCAGAGTTCGTTAAAGAAGCTCCTCCTAAAATCTTTTGAATTGAAAACTGCAAGATTCACAACTACTACTAAGTGATTTTAACTCCGCTGGCTTTTCTTTTCGAGCAATTGTTCTGAAATCTTTTGTTTATTATTATAAATTTTCGATAAACGTTCTTTTATTATAAGCTGACTGCCAATATTGGCTGCAGCGCTCTTAGACCTGAGTTTTTCAACTTTACTGAAGCTCCAAAAATAAATTCTTAATGATACTTTTCAAAATTCGCTTTTAAATGAATCTACTTTTGATTGCAAAGAATATAAGTTTATGAAAGCCATAGAAAGTAATGAACAAATATCAAATATAAAATCTGTAAATGATGTTAGAGATTCCTTCGACAACTGTCCAAGAGAACATACATCGACAAATGTTTTAAAATTTTGGAAAGGTAAGAAAAAAAACGAATACTTTAAATCAAATTGCTTTAACTATACTTGATGTTCCAGCAACTCAGGATCAATCCTTTTCAACATATAAGTTTGATTTTTTTGATCCAAGAGCTAGGGAAGCTATTTAAACAGCTCCTATAAGATACAAGGCTTATTAATGTAGCAGTTCTCAGAAGTTGTAAAAGTAGATTCAATTTGATAACTAATGTAGCATTATTGAAATACAGAACATTATTTAAACAAATAAGTATTTATATACCGAAACTATTTATGTTTAAGCGATCCGAGGTTCGAACCAAAACCTTGGGTCGCGAACCGAACCTTAAGTTTTACAACGGGTTCGAACCCCCAGACCGAACCTTCTGCAAAATTTTAGAGGTTTGCAGCCTTGGCTCCATGCTTCAAGTTAGATCTTCTTTGGCAGTGTAAGCAACTTCGGTGGCAATAAAAAACAATATACAGTTTACTTCTCTGCTTTAATTTGAAGAAAAATGCAGGTGAAGGCCATCGAGTGCTGCAAGAAGCTTACGCCAATTGGGCGTGATGTACTATACCAGGTGAAACCATCACAGGGCAACTCTATCGAACTCAATTGATGCGTTTGAGCCTAGCAAATAAAGCAAAAACGGACAGAATACGAGCAAAGGCACGACAAGATAACGCTGATATACATGTTGCGCAACCGGTCAAGCATATGGGTCAAGTTTAAATTTTTATAAATTTTTTTGGATTTTAATTTATTTTTAGAGTTTATTAATTTATTATTTATTTACTTAATCTTTTTTCTAAATTTTCTGTCACCCTATGTAGTTAATGACCACTTTATTTAAATTATGTAGACATCCTTCTGTTTATGAAAGCTTGGTAAGGATTTTAAGAGTATTAATTATTTTTATCGGTAATAGTCTAGCAATCGGTAATAATCTAGCGATCGTTGTACAAACATACCAATTGCTATTCCAAATTGTTGTAATTAATTTGTGTTGATTTGTGTTGATTACATTGAATTGTAACTCTTCACCGACCTCAAACCAGATAGATGCAAAACTTTGACAAAAACAGTTCGCTTAAACCCATATAAATATTTTATATTTTTAGCTCTGTTCTTCTACGATTTGGTCCCCTGTTATTCCGATTTTGAAACTCAATGAAGGGGGATTGATCACCTAAATGAGATTTGGCATTCTCAAAAAAGGGTGAACGAACGAATTCCACAAATTATAATTCTTAAAGCTCCAAATCTCATTCGTCCATTATATTTTAATTGTACTTTAACATTTTCCCTTCCTTTGGTTGACTCACTCGCCAAATCCTCCTTTAAAAATGACTCCCCACTTGACCATCATGTTTGATATAATGAGCCCTACAGCAATGGCTGTAAGATGTCCAGGTTAATTAGTGAGCACACACTTTCTCACACGTCACACACACAAGCATTTTGCAAGTTCGCTTTTAAAGCATCTTTTAGGCGCAGCTGCAACTCAAGTATTTGCCCAGACCAACAACCGTAGATAATAATTGCCACGCTGTTGATGTTGTTGTTGTTGTTGTTGTCACTGCTGTCCACGTCTACATAAAACAAGTTAAGGTCCCGAGGCAGTTTTAAAGCCTCACCTCATGTCACCCAAATTTTCGTACATGCATACATAGTTTTTTTCTTCAGGCTTCCCCCAATGGACTGCGCGTAGCGTTTACCGGATGTAGCAACCGAGGAGGAGTGGTCCAGCTATATCTCAGAATTGATGTTGCTTTCTTTTTATTAGCTTTTGCCACCGGCTGGCAATTGACGAGCAGCTAATAAACATTGTTGCGATTTCAGAGAGATGTTTGGATAAAAAAAAACTGATTTTAAAGAATTTTTTTAAATGAGGGTAATAAAACTCAGTTGTGATCTTAAAAGTGTATGCTGACATGGTGACGTAAGTCAAATACTACTCACATAAAAAAGTCAATCATCTTGTCAGGCAGATAATTCTTGAACCTATTAAAAACATTTTTTTTTCTCTTTTTTTACCTGGTTGTTGACGTACAATGAGCAATACGTGCAACCGACACCTAGTCGAAGCGATTTACTCGACAGCTCATAGAAAAAAAATTTTTAACCCTAAAGCAAACGGTGAAAGTAGTGCCGCCATCTATTGCTGAGTTTGGGGAATAACTCAACTAAGAATGTTCGACGAAAATCATTTAAAACCTTAATTTGCAGGGTTTGTCCGGAAAGTAATAGGATTGAGTCGACTTAAAAAAATTTATTGAGCCAAACGTTACAATTCTTTAAAAACTTTCCAAATCGACTCCTTCTGCGTCGATGCAGCGCTGCCAGGGCGATTTCCAAGCAATGAAGGCGTCAGGGAAGGCATTCTCCGGAAAAGGTTTGAGACCCGCATTGCATGCTTCTTGGATCCCCTCTGTCGTCTCAAAATGCTTGCCCTTCATCGGCCATTTTAGGAAGGCGTTACGGAAGGCATTCTCTGGAATAGATTTCAGAGCCGCGGTGCATGCTGCTTGGATCCCCTATGTCGTCTCAAAATGCTTGCCTTTCTACGGTCTTTTCAGAGGAGGAAACAAAAACAAGTCCGAGGGCCACAACTGGTCTGTAGAGCGGCTGCGGAAGCGTTGGGATGCCGGCCTTGGTCAGGTAGCTGTTCACAAGAAG
This sequence comes from Lordiphosa stackelbergi, assembly GCA_018904235.1. NCBI lineage: Eukaryota > Metazoa > Arthropoda > Insecta > Diptera > Drosophilidae > Lordiphosa > Lordiphosa stackelbergi. The sequence goes on from JAEIFU010000081.1 coordinate 161,866, forward strand.
TCACTTTTCAAGTTCATTTTTGGGACCATCTTCGCGCACGCCTTACGCATGTTCAAATGCTCCGTCACAATGTCATGAACCACAGATTTAGGTAAATTTAACATCTGGGCAATTAATCGAATACTTAGTCGACAGTCTGAGTTCAAAACTTTTGCGCACACGAGTCACATTGTCGGTCTTTGTTGAAGTCGAAGGTCTTCCAGCACGGTCCTCGTCCCGGCCCTCCAAATAGGACTGGTGCCACCGAATCACACCACTTATTGCTAAAGCAACATCTGGGTAAGCCTGCTTGATCATATCAAACGTCTCTGTCGCAGACTTACCGCGTTTCACTCAGAATTTAATCGCGTACCTCTTGCCTGCTTGCACCACTTACAGAAACACGTCGCCCGAAAATGCCTGTCCTGACTCTCCAGGTGCTCGGAGAAAACTGACCAGCCGCTCGTTCGTTAGCTAAGAAAGCCCTCAAACAATAGTTCAAGACTTCCTATATCGGAAAGTATATAATGTGGCTTGCAAGTTGGAATCAGCATAGACCATGAGCGGGGCCAAAACAAAGTCTTCAACCTTTTCAACAGGCGGATTTTCGCAAGCGAACGGAACAATTTTCAAAAGACCTGAATGATATTTTTTAAATGAGGAAGCTGCAGACGTTCCTGAAAGTCCCCATATTAAAACGGATGCTGCAGACGTCCCTAAGAGCAACAGTCCATTTCAAGAAGAGCTGCTCGGCTCAGGCCTAGATCATCCAGAGGCCTTATGGCCCATTGCGATGCCTAAGAGTGGCTTGAAAAGGGCAATAGGAAAGAGAATGGGAGGGCTGGTGGGTTTTATGGCGTTAGGACCTACAGTAAAATGTATCCAATTTGATTGCAAAATAATCACTTTCTTGCAATAAGAGGAAGCAAAATTAATTACGAAGTACCACTTGTCATTTCTCACACAAAAAGGATGTCTTTTTATACTCTTTACAAAAGTTACAAAGAGTTTAATGGGTTTGTGCAAATGTATGTAACAACGAGAAGGAAGCATCACTGATTCTATAGAGTAGATATATTATTGATCAGTCAAGACCATAGAGCCATGTCCGTCAGTCCGCTGGAACGCACGGATCTTCTAGACATATATGGTAGTCCGAATTATTTATCGATCCTAATAGTTTGAGAATGATCAGATGGACAATTTCTTTAATAAGCAAAAGGATCAAAAACGGCAATCCTGGATATGATCCCCTGTTCAGTAAGCGTGAGTTTATAGACTTGCTTAACCAAGGTTTCACTCCATACCAAAGCAGGTAAGTTTTTGTGTCGGCAAACAGAGGTGTAGCACGAAATGACATGCTTAAATGACATCACTTCCTGTTGAATCCTTACTTTTTGCTCATCGCTTTCGGCACCCAAATTTTTATGGAATGCGTCAAGGTGCGAGTATAAAAAGTTAATTTTTAGAGACATTGCGAAAACTTTTGATCAGAATCATCGTTGAATTAATCCGTAGAAAGTACAATTAAGGATATTTATTATGTATTAGCTGAAAAATAGCTAGAAATACTGAAGATACCGTACCAAATTTTTCGAACGCCCTTGAAATATTTTGCACCAGTTAGCAATAGTTGGATCTCTTTTGTTCCTTCCAAATAGGGTTGTCGAAAATATTATCGATATATCGAAATATCGATATTTTTGCCCAAAATAAAGAATATCATTATCGAATATTTTTCGGAGGCGATATATCGGATATCGAATATTTTTTGGTGATATTTTTCGGGGATATTTATGTTTTAGCCTTCAGTCACAATGTTGCGAATAACTGTTTCTTGTGCTCTGAACATGAAAGGCACAATATTTAAAAGTTGTTTTATTAACTGTTAACAGTGCCAAAAGTTGTAAGGACAATGGTAACTCAACAAACATAAAGGCGCTTTAAGTCGCAAAGCATGGAGATGATTGGCTGCAATGCAGCTCATTTTTAAAAACAGTAAAGAATAACATGATTGCAGCATGACGACTATTGTCAAACAGTGGCAGTCGCCTATAGTCATGCTGCACACATATTGTTCTCCTTTAAACACAAGTATGCGACATCTGAGGACGTAATTTTTGAAGGATCGCTCTTTGCCGATCACAATTCTGCCATGATATCTAAAAAACCGCAAGGACAGGAGAATAAATTATTGGAGTACAATTGGAATTTACCGTTGTTTACCCTGGAACGGGACTCTATTAAGTTCTGGATTGCAGAGAAAGACGCATTGCCAGTGCGTTCTGACTTGGCATTGTCATATCTTATTACACCGGGAAGCTCCGTGCCATCGGAACAATTGGCATTGGCTATAAAAAGTGTGGTTTCTGACACCAGAAGCCGAATGACCGATGAGCACATAACTCAACGCGTCTTTCTTAAATTTTTGTCAACGATTATTGGTAAAATCAGAAGTTTTTAAGTTTCGAAGACTTAACTGAATAAGTTTTTTTATGCTTTGTAGCTCGAACTTATAATACTTATAATATATGAACTTCAGAACTTCTTATGTTATATATGAAATAAAAAAGAAATATCTTTTGTTAATTTAATAAATATACATTAAATCTATATATTTTTTTTAGCGCAGTCAGATTGTAGTTCTTATTACGCGTTAAATGACGCCTCAATTACCTCAATAGACCTGTTCATTGTTATGATCCGGGCTTTTTTGAAAAATATCTAAAATATCGATAATATCGATGTTTTTAACACCAAAATATTTATATCGAAATGATAATTTTTCAATATCGCCAAAAATATCGATATAGATATTTTTGAAATATTCGACAACCCTACTTCCAAATCATTGGACTTTCAAATGAAAATCTATTTTTTTTTCTCCTGAAGCTTATTTTTGCAAAACTCTACGGCAATTTAAGCATAACAGGTGTCAGCCCAATTGACACCATAATTTTTAATTGCGATTCCGAAGTTATTAAATTTTGTTATTTTACGCGACTTCGTTATGTTATCTCATCCGGTAGTTCAAACATGCAACCCGCAAACTGAGCTAACACTCTTTTTATACCCTTGGATAGGGTATATTGAAATTGTCCGGATGTTTGTAACGCACAGCATGACGAGCTGAGTTGATATAGCCATGTCCGTCAGTCCGTCCGTCTGTTTCTATGCTGTCTCATCCCTGAGTTTTAAAGCTATCGTAACCAAACTTTGCACGAAATCTTTTGGTACAAATACGCTGCACATTTGTCGGAACCGGCCGGATCGGATGACTATAGCATATTGCTGCCATAGGAACGATCGGTTGAATAAGTAGTTTTAGTTAGAAAAACTTTTTTGTTTTCAATGTTATCGCTTCCAAGTTTTCTATGATTTCACATAATATCACTACCGAGATTTATCAAAATCGGACAACTATATAGTATAGCTGCCATACAAAAGATACTATAGGTCTGAAAAAAAGTTTTAGTATGAAAAACTTTTTTGTTTTCAATGCTATCGCTCCCAAACTTACTGATCAATAAGATATGCTAACACACAATTCTGTCAAGTTTGATCCAAATCGGATGACTATAGCATATATCTGCCATAGGAATGATAGATCGGAAAAATAGTTTTAGTGAGAAAAACAGTGACCAAACACAGACTAAATCAGTGACTAAAACAGTGACTAAATCAGTGACTAAAACAGTGACTATCCATCGTAAAGAGCTTGGTTCGTATCGGGTGTTCTACGACGCCCACTCTTTTTTATCCAAAATTTTACGAACTTCAACATGAGTTGCTCAAAGCGAACATTTCACTGCAAAAATGATCCAAGCAAGTTTTGCTTATTTTGTGGAGGATTTTCATTCGCGAGGCAGAGAATTTTTTCGAAGCAATTGCAAAATATTTTTTCTTTATATTTTGGCAAGAAACTAGACTATTGCTGGTTCTTGTTGAGAGAAACACACAGTCTGCAAAAAAACAAAAGCGGTCTACATCATTTGAGTACTTTTATCCAACCTTGAACTGCAATAAAAATTCCTAATGCTCAACGTTTATTCTTATTTGTGACTAAGATGTGATTTCTATACTGAAAAACTAGCAAAAACTCGATATTTTGGTTACATTTCAATGTCAGAGAGTAATTTTTTAAATGGCAGTATCTTAAATTGCTCTCTGATGTGACTTTGTTTTGTTAAGATACTCCTATTTGACTTATTAAACAAAAAGCGCAGAGTTACGGGTCGGAGAGCATGCAAAACAACAATTAATAATACTCTCAAGAAGTGGTATGTTTACTTAATTGTGAATATAGCGTTTATTTTTCATCCGATTTTGATGACCAAGGGCAAATAATGTTCGTAAGAGATTACCCCATCCTGTCAATATCTGAGACCTGAACAATTAATATGGTAAGATTGAAAAAAAGATTCTCTTCTGTGCACTTGTTCTTGTCGCGATTCGGTATGATCGCAATGAGATTCTTAGCTTAAAAATATTAGATTTACTTAATCCAACAATCCAGGGCTGCAAAACTTAAAAAAAACGGGAAGGGCTTACTCCGGCAATCGAACCCGCGAATCTCCTTGGGTTCGGGTTCACGGAGCGGGCACAGAAGATTGCTGAATCAAGTTTAAGGTTCTAACCATGGTTCAAGAATAATTTTGTTTTTCGCTAATTCAGACAGCAAGTATGTAAATTGGACCAAACTTTAACATACAATATTATTCATATTTAGAAGCTTAGATCTTAATAATAAAAGATGCACTGATATGTGCTCTGTCGCAAAGGTCTCACAAATCCAAAAGTGGGCTCCAAAAGCACGAAAAAAAATTACAGAACCTATGTCTTGGAAACTTAAGCTTAAAGAACAAAACCAATGATGTAGTTTTGATCAGTGCAATCCATATAAGCATAATAAGATCGAATTAAACCTGCAACAGTTACAGTTGGGTTGTGTAATTTAAGTCTAGAAAATACGCGCTCGACTTCTACTTGCGTTGCTGGAACAGCTTATACAACAATTGCAACTTTTTTAGGTTCTATTCTATAACACTTTTCCCAAAACTTTACAACATTCGAATTTTTGAGGAAATCTTTGAATTCTGTTAAATGGAGCAATAAAGTGGTACAGCGATTTAAGATTTTTTACTTGTTCGTTGACTTTTAGCTCCTTAGCGGAATTTTAAATTTCATTTTCATCAGAGGATTGACATGGTGAGGAATCTTGTATGCTTTCAATTATTCGATCCAAAAATACAGATGGAAGCATTGGGATTGAGTTGAAAATGTAAGAATGTTTTTCTAAGCACTTTTGTTAATATGTACGATCATTGAAACGTGAAGCCACCAACAAAAAAACTGAATGTTTGCATTTAGGTCTATTGGGCAATGGGAAAATTAAAATTTAAAGCAGCCAGAAATAAGTCTTGTTAAAAAGTTATTATACCCTTGCAAAGGGTATTATAATTTTGACGAGAAGTTTGCAATGCACAGAAATATTCATTTCCGATCCTATAAAATAAATATATTCTTGATCAGGACGACGAGCTGAGTCGATTTACCTTTGTCCGTCTGTCAGTCTGTCCGTCTGTTTGTTTCTACGCAAACTTGTCTCTCAGTTTTGAAGCTATCGAGCTGAAACTTTGCACAGAGACTTCTTTTTAATGCACACTGCTAATTTGTCGGAACCGACCGTATCGGATTACTATATCTTATAGCTGCCATAGGAACTATCGGTCGAAAAATGGGTTTCAGTGAGAAAAACTTTTTGCAAGGGTATAGAAACTTCGGCACAGACGAAGTAAGCTTGGCCTTCTCGTTTATAACTATTTTTTGCTCCGGTTCAGAATTCCCAAATATTCCGGAGTACCCGACTTCGAAGCGTTTCGGCTCCGAACCGGATTGCAGCACATTTATTCTGGTATTTTTGATGTGAAGAACACTTACAGGACACTTTCGAAAACCACATGAGCATGAATGAAAATTTTGTGTTTTTCTCCCCGGATTTCATTCGGTCGGAAAAGTCTGCTTAATTTATAGTTCAGTTTAAACTTGCCGAAAAACCCATTGCAGCCTATGTGCTTGCCAAGGCCTTTTATAATCACGCAATTGGATATTCTTCTCAAAATGCTTTTAGACCATAGACTTTTGTTAATTTGTAGCAAATAATTACGAAAAGTCGTGATCTAAATACAACAAGCGACTTTGGTGTATATTTGATTTAATCGTTTCGAGATCTTTATTTTGAATGAACTAAAACTAAAGCACGGCTGCTTACTAAAATTTTGTTAAGTTTCCAAAATTTGGGAATAGTTTTAAACGTATGCTTTAATAAAATTTCACTTACTAAAATCACTTTAATTACAATTTTCACTGAGCAATAGCAATTCGTTTACTGTTTTTCCTGTGGACACGTCAAACGAGCACGCCGAGAAGTAAGTAACAACTGAGGTGTAGATCAAAGCGTGCATGGACTTTTATAAATGCTCGAGGAATACACGAGCTGCTGGCCATCTACACTTGGTTTGGCCAACAGGAAATGGCAAACACGAAGCAGTTCGTTTGTTGTTCGGCTGTGTATGCGGGTGTGTGTTCGTGCATATCAACAATTGGTCGAATAAGAACTTTGCCTGTATGCGCGTGTGTATGTGTGAGTAGCAGAGTGTGGGCGTTTCGTTTGTGTGTGTGTGTGGGCGCCGCTTTAGCAGAGGGGTCAATTCTGTTGCATACTTTCAGGCCTCCCCACAATTGAATTGAACGAAAATTTTGTTTGCATATGTGAATAAAATATTGAAAATAGGAAAAAAGTATAAAAAAATAGCAACTGCATGCATGAACAGAAATTAATTTAAATTTTTTGGCGCAACAAAAACAAATATGTATTTTTTATGTGCAAGTTATTTTCAGTAAACAGAAATTATTTTTTTTACAACTCATTAAGCAGAATGAAAACTATTGACCCTTCCACGAATTAACAACAAAAGCAAATAATACTTAGATTTCGACCTCTTATAATGTTAAATCACAGCGGGCAATTAAAGCAACCGAAAGTGTTGCATGTGCAACACTTGAGGCAAGGTCGCGAGGCAACAACATTTAAGACACAAAGGCCAAGTGCAACAAACATCCCCACTACTTCCAAGTAGTTGTTGGCCATAACAATGGCACGACTCAGTTTTTGGTCTAAAATTAAATGTGGAAGCGTGGCTGCTGTTTCCTGCTTGGGGCCAGCCAGCTTATCTGGCACATCCGCCTCCTCCAGCTGATGCACTAAAGCCATCTTCCGCCATAAAAACGAAATGTGCATTGCGTTAATTTGCATTTAAATTGCCATATTTTGGAAATATCCTATTCCGCTGTTTCAATTAGCAAATCTAGCAAACTACCCTTCATCACCCCTCCCCCCTTCACTTTATCCACTCAAATATTTACACCCCCATCATTGGTAAACATAATTAGCATTTAATTAAAATAAAATTGCCCATCGATAGACAAGCAATTCGTGATTTGATTATCAAAATCAAATAAATTTTGCCGCGAAATTTCAGCGCTCTGTAAATAGCCCGGGAATAGCTGGAATTGCCGTATAACTCCCACAGCTCTAGATAAGGTTCAGCTGATAAACAATCTGTGGCTGTAAATGGAATTTTTGCGATTAATCAGATTATGGCCTGGTCGGCAAAAGGAATTTTATGGGTCATCCATTTTTTTTGTTAATTTTTTGGTGCTGCCACCTGTTGGTCAGCGTCAAACAGAATACCAACTGCAGCAGCAGCAGGTGGCATAAATTCAATTAAAAATTGCATTATACAAAAAGAAGGGCACATGAAAAAAGCAATAAACAAACAACCCTATACCAACACCCATCGCAGATGTAACTGAATAAATACGAGGGCAGGTAAACGATTGAGGAGACTGATACATGTACACTAGGGGGACATTTTACGGCAAAATTTCAACTATTCTGCGCTGTTCACTTCTAGATGAAAGCAAGTTTTTGAGGTCCCACACGAACTGAACTGAAGTGTAGCGCATCACGGTTGCAGGCGCTGCTTATAAATAGACTATCATTCATTTGAAAATTCCCAAACTTTAAGGATCTTAAAATAATGCGGATTACTATACTACTACTATAACCTTTATTTATTCTTGTAAATACTTTTCATTCCCCTCAAAGTAGTCTCCCCCGAATCTTTTATCTATTCAAAATGGTGTCTACGAAGCGGTCTATTGAGTTTAGCGAATAGCCAATGGTAGCCCAAATGGTACCCCTCTTGTGAACTCCAACCTGTGAGCCACACTAGTCGCACTTTCCGAAATGGACGGGCTTAAAAATTTAGTCCCATATAAGAGCGTGGATAAAACGCATCTCTTCATTGGAAATGGACTCGCTTCGTCAAAATTTGGTCTTATTCTACCAACCCAAAATACACTCGATTCCTATTTGTTGCTCGATTAAATTCAATTTTGACAACTTTTAAAATGATACGCAGAGTTCGTTGACGAAATTTCGATTCGCTGAACGTGTCGTATACGTAATATTTGTGTGAAGGCTTTTCGCAGAGGTTAAAACATGAACTAACATTTTTTGATTTTTAATTTATTATATACACTAGAGTGCGCCGATAAGAAAGTTAACTGATAACATCTTAAACGATTACTTTTAGGGTGTATATAATAAATTAAAAAAAATCCAAAAATTAATTTACAAGAATAAATAAAGATTTTTTTAAATTTATACCCGGAATTTTTTACTCATAGTAGTATAGTAATCCGCATTTTTTTAGATCCTGAAAGAAAGGGAATTATCGAATGGACGTTAGTCTATTTAGAAGCAGCACAGTAAAAATAGACTATGCGCAGGAACGGCTGTAACCGTGATGAGCTTCACTTCAGTTCGTGTGCGACCTCACTTCAAAGATATCTTGATAGCCTCTTAATGTACACAGAGAAAACAAGTAAGAGTGTTGCGGTAGAGTGCCCCGACAGCAAAATACCCTGTTCCAAGTAATGTAGTTCCTATAGCTTTGAACTCCTTTTATTTTAAAATTTATTTGAATAATTGGGGAGGCGCACTTGCATACCTTCGGTGTTTTTGCTCGGATCTTGTAGTGGTATACAGAACAGAATATATATTCAATCATTAGGATCAAACTTAAAAATTTTAGCTCTGACAGTTTTTCGCGGTTAGAAGGAGAAGGAGGAGGAATTTGCCAAATCTGAAGCAAACTTGATTTGGGTACGATATACACCTACATACATGCAAAAATTTAAGGCTCTACCTCTTATAGTCTCTGAGATCAACGCGTTCATACAGAGAGAGAGACAGTTTTTCGCTGCTAAAAGATGGAGGAGGTGGAATTTTCCAAATCTGAAACCAACTCGATCTGGGTACAGTATACACCTTAAACATGCCAAAAAATTGTGGCTCTATCTGTTACATCCTAGATCGACGCGTCTACAGACAGACACGGGACGGACAGACGGACAAACGGACATGGCTAAATCGACTCGGCTGTTGATGCTGATCAAGATTATATATACTTTATGGGGTCGGAGGTGCTTCCTTCTGGCTGTTACATACATTTGCACAACTTCATGATCCCCTTTTTCCCATTTTTAATGAGAACAGGGTATAAAAAAACAACAGCTACACGAAAATGTACGATTTCTACACGTTTTGACCGGGCTTTTCAACCCATCACTTTTCTGTAGCTTTTCTGCACGCTGCATGTTGAAATGAGAAAGCTAAACGCGGCGTGCAGAAAAGCTACACGCGCCGTGTAGAATTTAGAAAGCCACACGCGCGTGAAGAAACCTACACGTGGCGTGTAGAATTCAGAAAGCCACACGCGCGTGCAGAAAACCTACACGCGCCGTGGTTCAGAAAGCCACACTCTGCAGAAAAAGCTACACAAAAGTAGTGGGTTGAAAGTCCCGGCCGAAACGTTTTCGTGTAGCTTTTTAATTTTTTTTTTTACAAATTTATATTTTGTTTACTTTCTCTTGTAGATTTGATATCCCGGCCCCTTGGACTGCAACACGATTGGAATGATGTTTTAGACGTCTCCGCCACGTAACGCGTATAAGCATGGAACAATTAGAACTAGAGAGAACGTTTGCGCTGCCTCTCAATTTTGCTGGTGCTGAACGATAGTGCCCAAAAAGATATTGTAGTGCCCAAAAATATTCTTCAAAGTGCCAGTAGGAAATCACTGTGGTTAGAGGGAGACGCTCTCGACTAGCGCCCCCAGTCTCCCAGATAGCCATTTGAAATGCAAACTTTCGGGCATGACAATTCCGAATTATATAGAACTTCACGTCGAGACTCAATTTAAAACTCTGCAAGCCCCCAGGCTTGTTTCAGAGGGTGAGGACTGGGGTCAGCATATTTGTCACGCCCGTTATGACGAGGGACATCATCATGCCGCTTTCGGGAAGTATTTTCCCACAACAGTTCGAGACAAATCTTCCATATGAGCGCCAAAAGTTTTAGTTGCCTCTTTAAATTGCTGGAACAGCACTTGGTGCCAAAACGAAACATCCTATCCAGCCGCAATACGAATCTGGAGTCGTGCAATCAAAAAACTTTTACTATTGTTGCTTTTATCCCGGAGATGATTGTTACAGATCTTTCTGGACTGCTGCTGGAGGCCCTCCATGTCAACTGCATCAAAATTACTTTTATTGGTGAGACAAGTATTTGGGTCTTTGCCTCTACGGTATTAATCAGCCCAATTTGTTCTTACGCTCTGATTTTTACGCTCACCCTTGTTGTCGGACATTTTTTTTTTGCTTCTGACTGTAAAAATAAATAAATTTAATTAATTTGGGCGCCCAAAAAGGCTCGAACAGCATCTCACACCATCCACAAATTCAGAGTTCGACGTTCGAGTTCTATGTTCGTGTGGATCGACTTTTTGTTTCTCTGCGTACACACCGTAAAACTTTTGACGTCAAATTGTTTGCGTGTGGTTTGACAACGTTTTTTTTATGTGGAGTTTTTCGTTTGCGAGCTCTTTTTTGAGACCTCCGTACCGTGCTTAAACGAAAAATATAAGAATTCAGTACTGATGTGGAGCTACAATTTTCGGGTAGAATTTCTACACGCGCGTGTAGGATTTCAATATCCAAACGTTAATGTAGAAAACCTAAACGTCCGTGTGGTATTCATGAGCTGATTTTCTAATGTCGTGTAGACTTTGCCTTTGCCCACGCAGCATTTAACTTTTCTACATTTGCATTTAGATTTTTAATTTCTACACGTCGCGTGTAGCTTTTCTGCACGTCGCGTGTGGCTTTCTGAAATCTACACGCAGCGTGTGCAATTTAACAGGGCGAAATACGTTGCTTTTAGGTTTGACGTTTCTACACGCGCCGTGTAGACAATTTTTTTTTCTCTGTGTACGGCTAAAACTTGCTTTCATCTAGAAGTGAACAGCGCAGAATAGCAGAAATTTTTTTCGAATAAATATATAATTAGTAAATATTCTTTTCATTTTATCTTGGCTATATTAAAAACAATTTTTTCAATGGTCTTGGTACCTTTTTGTCAAATGTCATGACTTCAAGACACGTAGACACGTTATGACAGCAGTACGTATGAGTGATAAACTTTGAATCTACGTCGCAGAGCCTAAAACTAATTTTTTCTAAAAATTTCTTTTTGTTATGCCTTTTTTATACGAAAACGCATCATTTAAGAGGGTATCAGAATGGCCTTACATTTTTACATACATAAAATGTCCGACCCAATGTACACCCTAAAAGCAATCATTTAAGATGGTATCAGTCTTATCGGCGTCCACCCTAATGTACACACAAAAAAAAGTTATCATCAATGTGACACGATTTAGACATCAATTTGAAACTATTGGGTATCAAATTCTCTTTAATACTCCAAGTATCAAATTGATATCTTCGAATGCATTAACATAAATAATAAAGTGTCAGGTTGACACTTTTTTTGTATTAATTTTTTGTTTCAATTTTACACCAATTTGATAATTTATTTTGATACTACCTTTTTTTATTAATTTAAAATCATTTTTTATCAAGTTTGTAGTATAAATTCAATAATCGTCTGTTCTTCAGCTTTCTTGGTTTCCAACCTCTCGCATTGTAAGTTGTCTTGCAAAGCGCTGAAACAGCCACAGCAGCATTGTGGCTTGTTTTGTGTCCTGTCTAAAGAGTTACATTTGTTATTTACATATGGTTGCAAAAAACGACGACAACAACATTAATACTTAGCTGCTATACTTACCGTGTAAATATGCTCCGTTTGAAATCCATTTAATTATCTTCGTCTGGGAAACGGTTCTCCATAGACTTTTTTATTAACTAAGTACAGATTGTTTGCACAAAAATTAAATCACTAAATGTGACATGTCAAGCATCGCATACTCCTGCCTGAAAATTGTTTGTATTTGAAATATTTGTGTAACGTATTAAGGTAAAGGGAAGGTAGACCAGTCTCCAGGTGTATCGCGAATAATGGTGTTCATAGATTAAAACTGCTATTACCGCTATCAATCCTAAAACGAGAAAGGCAAAGCTAACTTCGTCTGTACCGAAGTTTTGATACACTTGAAATAGCTTGTCTCAACGGTTAGCGACTTCGACCAAACTTCGCAGATCAGCTTAAAAACATTACATATTACCCATGACCGTGTTTAAGAGCGATAATATTGAGAACAAAACAGTTTTTCTTACTAAAACCCATTTTCCGAACGAACATTTGTATGGCAGCTACAAGAAGTAGTCATCCCATCCGGTCGGTTCCGACATATTAGCAGCGTGCAGTAAAAAGAAGACTCTGTGCAAAGTTTCAGCTCGATAGCTCCAAAACTGAGGGACTAGTTCGCGTAGAAACATACAGACGGCGAGGACGGACAGACGGACGGACGGACAGACGGACGGACAAAGCTTAATCGACTCAGCTCGTCATGCTGATCAAGAATATATATACTTTATGTGGTCGGAGATGATTCCTTCTATGCGTTGCAAACTTCTGGGCAAAATTATAATACACTTTTCAAGTGTTTAAAAATTTGTAACCGTTACCGACAAAAAATTGGTTCTTATAACCGTATAAAGGTAATAGGGTCCTTTATTATTATAACCTTTGAACACATACAAAACAGAAACAAATACATATACAGGTTAATTGCGGTTTTTCCTCTATTAGTACAAATTTCGATAATACACCCAGATTTTTTTGTGTGCAATCTACTTAGGCTTTTATTGACTCCAACTAACACGCCTCCACTCGCTATTCCAAATCTTGTTCTTCTCTCCGCTGTATTCCAGTAAGTTTTGAAGCTACTGAAGTTTTTTTTAAAATCTAGCGCTATTTTTTTGTCAGTGACAACATGTGACTATATGAGTACAAAAATATCAAAGGAGTTCACAAAATCGAGAAACATTGCAAACATACTCTTACACTCTACACACATGATTGTTATTGATAGCTGTAAGGTCTTTTTCTATGTAAATAGACGTTCCACTAGTTTTCTTCCACTAATAAACACTTCGGCCGCCATTGCTGGACTGCTGCATTTGGAATGCTCATTTTGCGAAGACGCTGCACTTCTTTCTTGGTTGCTTCTTCTTTCTGCATACCCCTAAGTATGAGGTTACAAGCGTTGCTACTGAACCATCCTGCAAAGCTCTCTTTGATCCGTTTCTCTATCAATCTTAATTGCTGTAGGTCGGGATATACACACTGAAGCAAACTTCATGAAGTTTTTGAAAAAGCTTCCGTTTGTAGGAAAGAGGTGTAGAGGGGCAAACTTCACCACAATGAAGTTTCAAGAAGTTTGCTTCACCGTGTAAGTCCCGACTATCTTAAACTTGAAAACTACACCGTTTATCTGGTCTTTCACAGCTATATCATCTTTTGTAGCTAGCGAATCAAACCTTTGGCCCATTTGATTTATAGCTTTCATAATATCGCATAGAGATATGTCCGGTGACATTTAACTAAGTTTTGGCTCCTCTTGTTGAGTTAAAGCACTAGTAGGCAACTGGTTTTAGTAGGAATATTTATTTGTTTTGCTTTGTTTTTTAATAATTTAATCAAGTTTGATCAAAATCGGACAACTATATAATAAAGCTACCACAGAAAAGATTGGTCTGAAAAAAAGTCAATGTCAGAAAAACTTTTTTGTTTTCCATGCTATCGCTCCCAACCTTAATTTTGATCAATTTTATTTGCATCCACACAATTATGTTAGGTTTAATTCAAATCGGATGACTATAGCATATAGCTGCCATATGAACGATCAGTCGAAAAAGCAGTTCTAATGAGATAAACTTTTTTGTTCTCAATGATAGCATCTTTAATCTTTCCAGTTTACCGCCAAAACTGTTCAGACTTTAGCAAAACAGCCAAGATCAGCAATTTAAATCAAATCAAACAAAGCCCTGAGGAAATCTTATCCTAAAAATTCAGCAATGTTCCACATATTTTGCATATTTGCAAGGTTAGTTGTTGGTCAATTCCAAATCAGCGAGACACACCACTATCCAACAGGTGCTAGTCAGGGGCAGTTCCGGAACATTGTTTAGGTTCTTTTCCAAAAATTAAAAAAATATAGGAACTCGGTACACAAAAAATTATAAATATCGATTCCGGTTCTGGTTCCGAGTTTTAAGCGTTTTTTCCGGTATACTGGTTTCGATTCGATTCCCTGATTTCCCAAATCAATAATTAGTTTTCGAATAACCATCCTGCTCGCTTTTCAAACATCTGTTACAGTTTGGACACCGAACTTATAAATCAGCCCTCTTTCACCCAGATATAAGTTTTCTCTTCGCATAGCTTTGACGCTATTCATTCAATTTATTTGTTGCAAAACAAATTCGCGGAATTGCACGCATATGGAAGGGCCAACAATTGATTTTTATGATAGGCAAGATACATTTGATTAAACACAGCGACACAAAGAAACAAGCACAATTGGGTTATCTTTTTTATGTCCATATACGTGAACAAACGTTTTTTCTTTTGTTGAATTGCATTTTGGGGGGGTTTCAAATTATAATTAAAATTATAGTGAGTATTAAAGGCTAGCTTAAAAATAGAAAACTAACAAATATACAATTGGAATGATACATGTTTAGGTATATATGCTATATATGTGTATAGACATTTAAACAATTTACGATTTGATATGGGAGGTTACAGCTTAGGACCTAAACTATAATCTGAAACTTTAAATTAAATTACCTAAAAACAATCGAAATATTTGGCTAGGCGAACTAACTACTCAATGCGTATTACGCCAGCACCCACTCCACCGCTATGAGCACACATGGGTGGCATAAAGGTCCATTTGTCTGTTTCCGGATCGTACACTTCCACTGTGGATAAATTCGATTCGCCATCATAGCCGCCAATGGCCCACAATTTGCCCATGTTAGCCGCCAAAGCCACACGTGATCGTTTGCAATTCATGGGTGTCACCAGTTTCCAGGTGTCGGTCAGAGGATCATAACACTCCACCGAGCGCAGAAACGAGTTGCCACAGTAACCCCCGCACACGTAGATTTTGCCATTCAATGTGGCTACGCCCAAGCGACAGCGTCGATTCAACATGGGTGACATTTTCACCCACACATCCTCAATCTGATCATAACGTTCCACCGAATCGAAAATAGAGAGCCCATCGTGACCGCCCAAGGCGTAGACATAACCATTCAGTTGGGTTACACCGCCAGCAGAACGATATTTCATCATTTGAGCCACCGTTTTCCAGGTATTGGTCTTGGGATAATAAACCTCCACGGTGTTTAGCGAGGTTACTCCGTCATAGCCACCACACACATAAATGCAATCATCCAGAGCAGCCACTCCCACTGCACTTCGTTTGCAGAGCATCGCACAGCCCTGCGACCATTTGTTTTTGCGCGGATCATAGACTTCTACAGTGGACAGGCGTTCGGTGCCATTGAATCCACCAAAAGCATACAGTTTGCCATCTAAAACTGCTACGCCTACACGAGATCTGCAAAGTAAAAGAGATAAAGTCACAATCATTCTACGGTTGAGCTCAAACCCAACTCACCTCATCATGGACATTTGCTCGCCCATTTTCCACTTCTTGGTGATTGGATCATAAATTTCCACGGTGCTCACCGATTCGCCTGTGCTGGCCAACCCACCCACAGCATAGATTTGACCCGTAAAGAACTCTCCACAACGCTGACGGGTGCGAAAACTTTGCAGCAATCCTCGGCGCTCGGGCATTAGATGAAAATCCTTGGCCTCATCCAACAAATCGCGACACTGATGCGACGAACGTATCAGCTCCTCGCGCGCCACACGATCCGCCAGGAACTGAGGCGACAACAACGGCAGGCGCACTGCAGCCAACACCTGGGGAAACAACTCCGCCCGCTTCTCCTCTGCATATTTCACCCATTTCATGCAAGCTTCAAATATCACCTCTTCCGTGCGCACATTGAGCTCGTCGCGTCGCATTAACTCCAGCAACTGGTCACAGTCCAGGGCTAGAAACTCCTCCGACTGCGAAACTTTGGCAAAGTTTTGATCGATATACTTGTCTGCGGCATCTATCAGATGACGGCAGATCATCGAGTCGGCAAAGGTGCGTATGCCCAAAACATTGTAAGGATGGAAACGAGAGATCAGAAAGCTGGCGCAGGCATCCCGCACATTGGACAGCTGCAGGAAGGAGGCGCCCACCATTAGGCTTTGCACATTCTGGTTGTCAATGCGCAGCTGGCCGCTGTACACATAGTTGATGAGGCTCTCCAAGGCACTCGGCTCGATGGCACTTTCCTTCATGGTGATTTCCTTTATGCGGCTCTCGGCCATGTTGTTGGTAAACATGGCATAGAAATATGGTATGGTGGCAGCTAATACAACGCGATGGGCGGAGAAAGTCTGGTCTTCTACCTGCAAAATGCATATTTATTTTTAGACCAAATAGATAACACCTCAGATAGATAGGTGGGGTAACGGGTGGGGGAACGGGTGGGGTCGACCTTTAGTGTAACGTCGCACAGTTTGCCCATTCGTCGAATCTCCTTGAAGATCGGAAAACTATCGGTAAACAGTTGCTCATGTTTGTATACAAAGTATGGATCCTCCAGCTGATTATCGCTTAAATCCATTGTGAAAATCTAAATTTTGTATAAAATATTGCATTATTAGTGTGACTGAACTGTCCGCACAGGCCAAAATGCCAAAAAAGTAGTCCTACCGTCATCAGTGATGCCAATTTAGCCATTTTCGTAATTGCGGCTGTCGGGAATTATAACTATTTTGATAGTTAAAACTGCTTAGTTTTAGTTTCTACCAAACAATTGGCATCATCCTAGAATATCATAGCAATGGATCTCTTTAAATCGATAGTTCCTTCAATAAGAGCAATCAAAGAGCGCTGTACAGCTGTTTCGCGAAATCAAATCGAAAGCAAACCACTTTCAGGAATACCACTTAAATTTCCCTGTGTTCCCTAAATCGTATGGGAACGACCCAAATGAACTCATGGGATTAGTTTATTTGTGTTTTTGAAAACGAAGTGGATTTAATTCTTTCGGTATTTTTGCTATTTCACATGGCGGTCACATTTATTTAATACGGTTACACCTTGCAAAATCAGAGCTAAACAGCTAAAACAGGACAGAGGACATTGCTAGACATATCCGACACTTAACAAGGATCCCCATGAATGAGCTGACAGGTTGCAAATAACATGGACACAACATCAACGAGGGAGACACAGGTAACGAGGTGGGTGAGGTAATGAGTTGATGATGACGTCTCATTTCTATTGTAGAAGCTGTCAAATGCAAATCCAATCGAGACACTGAGCAAAGATGAAATCATCTGCAAATACAAAGGTTTGCTTAACATTGCTAAGAAAGCCAAGCAGGCGAAAGATGGTGGGTAAATATATATATATAGTCGGCGCTAAATGAGCTGACCCACTTTGCCACTTAACTCTCGCTCTCTCCATCTCTCCCACTGAAAGATCTCACGGAGGAGAATCGCCAACTTAAGGAGGCTTTGAGACGGGCAGCGGAAAAGCAAAGCAGCCTTCCCGCCATGCAGGAAATGGTTCAGGACTTTACAGACAAGAATCTTATTCTCACCGAGCAAGTGCAGGCCCTCAAACTCAAGACCAAAGATGATGCCGAACGACTGTCCCAACTGGACATCGAAAACGAGAGCCTAAAGAGGCAACTAAGTCGTCTAAGCGATGAGAATGATGGATTGCTGGGAGATGTGGAACGCATGGAACAGGCCATGCAACAGGTGACTGCTCTGGGCAATGAGCAGCGCAAAAATTTAGAGCTATTGGAGCTGGACATTGCCAAACTCAAGGAGGCGGCGTCCGAGAATGCCAGCTTAAGGCAAAAGTTGGAGCTGTGCTCCGAGGAGCTCCAGGAAGTGCAGCAGAAATATCTAAAAGTTAAAGACGTCAACTCTGAGCAGCGTAAGAAATTCAACTCGCTCAAGGATCGTTTCATAGATGTGCACCGGAAACTGAAGAATTTAAAGGAGTGCAAATGTGTGCTTCTGGAGACACAGCATGAGTATGCGGCCTCGGTGTCCAAATGGCAAAGGGAGATAGTCAAGGCCTCCCAGTTGCTTTGCGGCAAGATGACCGCGCTTCAAGAGGAAAACGACAAATTCAGACAGGACACCAAAAGTGGAGCCAGTTTACAGGGTTTGAATAGGAATCGTTTAATGCTATGGGTTCAGGACTTGGAACGTCTGGCGAAATTGATAAAACTGGAGCAAGCGAAGGAGAATAGAAATGAAATAAATAAGGATCACTGGCTGGACAAGCTCAAGACCTTGGAATCCTTAGCCCAGCAAGTAGCCAGAGACTCCAAGAAGCCAGCTTTAACCTTTGACTTGAGTCATTTCCAGGTCAAGCTTCAGCGTATGGAAGCTCTTATTCAGCGTTTGGGAAAGGAACAGGCTCAGCAGGAGGTCCAAGCCATAGAGCTACTGCAGCAGAACGAAGATCTACAGAGACGCTTCCAACTCAAAGAGCAAGAGCATACGGAACTGCTGGCCGAGATGAGGGAATTGAATGAAGCTCTCAAGGGTCGAGGAGATTTGATCTCTCGCCTGCAGGAGCAACAACTGGTGGATAACAAAAGGCATAAGGAATTGGAGGTCCAACTCGCACAGACTGAGCAATCTTTGCTGGAGAAGTCACACAA
Source organism: Lordiphosa stackelbergi (assembly GCA_018904235.1). Classification (NCBI taxonomy): domain Eukaryota; kingdom Metazoa; phylum Arthropoda; class Insecta; order Diptera; family Drosophilidae; genus Lordiphosa; species Lordiphosa stackelbergi. The sequence goes on from JAEIFU010000081.1 coordinate 181,045, forward strand.
ATTGGAAGAACTGGAGCAGAGTGATGTCCTGTCCACATCTACCATCTCACGTGCGGAGGAATTGAGTCGCCTGCGCGAACTGGACGAGGGCTACGAGGAAAAGTATCATAAATTGCGGGCCTTGGCGGCTAAATTAAAAAAGAAACTGCAGGATCAGACTGCACAGCTCAAGGAAATGGATCAGGCGGCTGCTTTAAAGCAAGAGCTGGAGTCCATCAAGCTGGCCCAGGTACAACTGCAGCAGGACCTGAATGCCTCTCGAGCCGAAACTCAAAAATTAAAGTCTAAGGAAAAGTCAAAGCATACAAGTGTCCTTAATCTGGAAATAGAGGCAACCGAGAAATCCCTCGCCGACGTCAGCGGCAAGCTTTCACTTAAGTGCCAGGAGTTTGATACAATCAAGGAGGCGTTGGCCAGCAAGGAGAGCTCCATAGGCCAACTTCGTCAAGAGATCTGCTTACTAGAGCAATCCAAGAATGCTGAAGCTTTGCATGCTAAACAGCTCAAAGAGCATATGGATCGCATGCAGGTGCAGGTGAAGGATGCTCTGCATAGTCAGCAACAGGCTCTAAATCAAGCCAAAGAGTTGGAGCACCAAGTGGAACAGTCCAAGTTGGAGGCAGAGCAGTTGCGTCTGCAGTTGGCCGAGAGTGCCCAAGCCTATGAAAGCAAGTTAAGCAAATCCCAGCATTTATTAAACAATCGCACACAGGAGTTGGAACGTCATCTGGAGGAGCACAAGCAATTGGAGATGTCCTTAAGCCAGGCCGAACGGGCCCAGGAGGATCTGCGAGTGGAATACACCGAGTACAAGGTCAAGGCTCAAGCTGTGCTACGCAAAAACCAAAACAAAGGCTTTTCCGACAAGGAGCAAGAGCTAACCGAAGAGCTCAACAATTTAAGGCGGAGCGAAGAAAGTTTACGGGCCAGCAATGAGGGAAGAGCCGAACGTTTGGCACAATTGGACCAGCAGCTTGATGCGCTGCGGCAGGACAATACCAATCTCCAAAGACGCAGCAAAGAACTTTTGTCAGTGGTAGATGAACTACGTCAACAAAATGACTCTTTAACCCAGGATAACCAAAAGCAATTGCAATTCCAGCATGATCTAATGCAACAGCATCGCCAGCAAATGGATCAAATGGATGCCGGCCATCAGCTGCAAGTAAGGCAGCTGCAGCAGCAAGTAGAAGAGTCACTTAAGAAGTTAACTGGGTATCAACAGCAGAAGGTCTCTCCTCCCGCTAAAGGAGACGTGGCGGAAGCACCCAGCTTAGAGCAAACAAAAATAGATTATTTATTAATGGATCACGAGGCAGGCGATGCCTCCCTAGCCCAATTGGCTGCCCAACGTAAAATCTCCACTGCCTCGAGACGTTCCCACGATTTTATGCCGCTGGATGAGCTGCTCAATACATCCCTCAATCAAATCACCAGCGATACAGTTACTACAATCTCCAATTTCGGACGAAGCGTTAGCATGCAAGAGGAGGATGAAGAATTAGCTGGAGAAGAACAATATGCTATACAGTCTGCCCAACTGCAGGTCACCAAAGAAGAGCTAAGTAAACAGGAGAGTCGTGTAAAGCATTTGACCTCCCTGCTGGCCGAAAATGAACAGGATTTGGCCAAGTTAACCCAAATGAATGATATGCTAAAAGAGGAGTTGCGTCGCCAAGAGCGATCCGAAGAGCGGGAGCAGCATATGCACAATTCGGAGTATCTAAAAAATGTTTTTCTAAAGGTAAGTTTCATTCTTTTACCCTTACAAAGGCTACAATCAGTATGTAACAGGCAAACGGAAGTATTTTAGACACTGTAAAGTATATATATTCTCGATCAGTATCAATAACTAAGTCGATATAACCAATGGAGCATGTCTGTCAGTATACAGGGTTTGTCCGGAAAGTAATAGGACTGATTTTCTTCCGCTGCGACTGTACTTCGGAGCGTGCGCGCACCGACTGGATTCGGTAGAGTGTTTCTGTGAGTGGTGCAAGCCGGCAAGAGGTACGCGATTAAATTCTGTGTGAAACTTGGTAAATCTGCGACAGAGACGTTTGATATGATCAAGCAGGCTTACCCAGATGTTGCTTTAGCAAGAAGTGGTGTGATTCGGTGGCACCAGGCCTTTTTGGAGGGCCAGGAAGAGCTCGCCGATGAAGACCATGCTGGAAGACCTTCGACAAACACCGACAATGTGACTCCTGTGCGCAAAGTTTCAGACCATCGACTAAGTATTCTTTTAATTGCCCAGAAGTCAAATTTACCCAAATCTGTGGTTCATGACATTGTGACGGAGCGCAAGAAAAATCGAAAAAATTCGGGGGAAGTCAGTAGTGTGTGAGTAGCAAAGAATGAGAAAGATAGGACCCATGTAATTTATAAAGCAGAAGCCAAAAAAAAAAGTTGCATAAAATTAGGATTGAAAGAAACAAATTTCCTTAACTTGATATGGTTTAAGAATAAAATCCAACAAAAATTGTCAAATATAAATCCCACTTAGGTTAAATAGGCTGCACGGCTAGGGCCGAAGTCACTTAGAGGCCTCATGTCCCTTTATAATGCCAGTCTTATTTTAAAACTAGTATAGGTCATGGCTAAATAGCCATAATTGCCGATTTTGCAAGACTTAGCACCATGGAATCAAACCGAATCGTATTTCGGTTTCAGTTTCGGTAAAAGTTTCTGATTCGGTTCTAACATTATTTCGGTTTCGTATCGTTATCTGGATTTTTACAATGATAGTATTCGCAGTTAGTATCCATAAAATTTTCTCAAGTTGGTCCGTGCCTAGCTCGTGGGCTCGATTCCGCCTCGGAACATCTAATAAAAAATTTTTTTTCTGTCTTAAGAAACACATTCGTTCACCTTCACCATCTATTGGCGCCAGCTGTGAAGTAACTAGCGAAGAAAAATGAAAACTTTGCCGTCCGGATTCGGCGTTTAAACTGTAGGTCCCTTTTTCTTGTGCTGAAAATTATAAGAACAGACGCCAAGCGATTGAGAGAAGCTTGGCTTGGCCCTTTGGGGCTGTATAGCCAATTTTACAATACATTCTCAAGTTTGTATTCATTATATGATTAAAAATCATATTTTCTATCGGCTATTTTTTAGCGCAAACTTCAGCATGAAAAACATTCTTACGCTTATTTTTGTAGCTGGCACTGCTCCTATAATTTTAAACACTTTGTCGAATTTTCACCTTTATTGCTTTGCATCGTTTTACGCTTAGAGAAATTTTAATTAATGCTTACATGGTTTTATGATTAAACTGATTTGTGAAGATACTGAACTATTACAATTTAGCCAAATTGCGTAAAATTTCCTTTAAAAATAAATGCTTTGCTTTGCCGTCAAGTTGTTGCACTCAGAGCATAATCTGTACCGGTACAATGCTTAGGGACTTTTCGGTTACAAAAATATCGGTTCACAAAAATTTAAAAGGTCGGATCTTTTCGGTAAACGGTTTCTGACCTGATTTGATTCTCTGCTCCTAACAAATCAGGGGAGGTCTGAAACCAATCAAAAGAAATTTCTGTGGCAAAAACTTGAACTTGGTTGGTGTCCTCCAAATATGTCGGAAACGCCCGGATCATATGGCTATATCTTATAGCTGCAATTGGAACGATTGGGCGGAAATGGGTCTTAGTTAAAAGTTTTGTTTTCAATGTTAGCGACCCTAAACTCGACCATTTGCAATTTTATATGCTTTCAAACAGGTTCTCATATTTTTTCTCAAAATCTTAATTATGACGATAGGTCGGAAAATTCGTAAATAAAAGTGTTTGATTTTACTATCGGCGTTCTAAACCTTTGATTGTTAAACTAGCAAAAGCAAAATCAATATCAAAACTCATGAAGCGAAGACTGCAATCGCTTCTTGCTTTTGAACAAATATCGATTGCGGCTGTTCGCTGCTGCTGCCGCTTTTGTATTTTGCAAAAGCATAAACAGCATGAGAGAAGCTTGGCTTGGCTCCGTTGGAGGAGCTGTATAGCCAATTTTACCTTTTACCTTTAAACAGAAGCAATTGCGGACGAAATGAAACTTAGGGCAGTTTTTTAAACACTGGTTTTGATAACCACTCACAGTAAACTGATAAATATCATAAGAGAACTCAGACTAGTGTAAGTACAGCTTTATAAAATATAAAAAAAAGGTACGAGATACAAACTTATAGCCACTTTCCACTGCCATCATTTTTATTTCTCAAAATTTTGCAATTTCCATTGACAAATCGTCATCTTTTTGACATTTTGACAAAAACATCCGCTTTGTTTTTTTTAAGTAACAGGCGCCACTTTTAAACTCACTTGTACTTTTTGGAATATTTAGCAAAAAAAAAAAAAGCCACAGTCTTCAGGAAAGCAATTTGCCGGGTCGAATGCATTGCCTTTACGCTGAACTATGAGCAGAAAACCAAATGCACAACTTATTTTTACTAATTTATATATCAAGCCAAAATTGCGCAAACTTTTTATTTTTTTTCTCATTGTCATAATTTTTAAGAAATGAAAGGCCAAATGAAGTGGCAAATTAAATGGAAGAAATTATCAGGCCTGTTCCCGTTTTCGATTTCGATCAAATCATATGGAATCGGAATTGATAGCTGTTCCCGTTTCCGCAAAACGATCAAATTATTCGGTTTTACAAGTTGTGCCTTTGAGTGAGTGAAATGAAAAGTAATTGACAATTTTCATGTCAACGGTTATATTTTTATCTATCCAATATTTTTATATAAATACTAGCAAATAACCCGACGCGCTTCGCTGCGCCTTCAACAGTATGCTCTTTGCTGATGGGTTTTCCCTCCAACTCCTACCCCCATCCCTCTTATCCACTCTACGTCCAATTCCACCCAGTTCCCACTTACTTCCCACCCACTTTCCGCCCCAATCCCGCCCACATCCCGCCCACAACCCTCCCATATCCCACCCACTTCCCTCCCACTTACCTCCCACTTCCCGCCCTCATCCCTCTCACTTCCCGCCCACATACCATCCACATCCCTACCACTTCCCGCCCACATCCCATCCAGATCCCATTCACTTCCCACCTAGAGTCCACCCACATCCCACCCACTTTACACCCCAGTTCCCACTCACTTCCCACCCACTTTCCGCCCACATCCCACCCACTTCGCATCTGCATACCACCCACATCCCACCCACGTTCCTCCCGCATCCCACCCACTTCCCGCCACATTCCACCCACTTCACAACCACTTACCACCCACTTTCCACCCACTTACAAAACATCAAACCACCCACATCCCATTCACTTCCCAGGGGGCATCCCGGCGTTATTTCCAGCATGGGAAAATTAAATCACAAATAAATTTTAATTTTGACCGTTCAAACCGAGTTTCAAGTCAATCGGATGAAAAATAGTTATTTTGCATGTAGAATTTTCCGGGCATTTTCACGCCTGAGCGGATTTCCCGACATTGAAAAATCACATTTTTAATTATTTCGTTCTCTGTCCTTACAAACCGAGTTTCAAGCCAATCGGATGAAAAATAGTTTATTTGCATGCTGAATTTTCCGGGAATTTTCCGACCGTCAGGTGAGATTTTCCAACTTCAGAAAATCACATTTCAAACTATTTCGTAATCTATCATTGTAAACCAAGTTTTAAGGCAATCGGATGAAAAATAGTTTTTTCATGCAGAATTTTTCGGCAATTTTCCGAACGTCAGGTCAAATTTTCCAACATCAGAAAATCACATTTTAAACTATTTCGTATTCTATCCTTACAAACTGAGTTTGAAGCCAATCGGATGAAAAATAATTTTTTTCATGCAGAATTTTCCGGCCATTTTCCTTGTGGCGGTTTTTTCAAAATCGGGAACACACGTGTCGAATTATTTCGCGTACTTTGCATACAAACCAAGTTTTAAGTCAATCGGATGAAAAATAACATTTTTCCGGGTGGAATTTTCCAAAACCCCGTCTTAGTACGCACTTTCACCACTAACAGAAACTCCTGTCCAAATTTCACCTTTCTATCTCTTACCGTTTAGGCTGCCAATGCGATGATTGCCAATCAGTCAGTCAGTCAGTCAGGACACTCTCATTTATATTTATAGAGATTGTTTTTTATTTTATTAATTTCTTGTTGTTGTTTTTTAACTTGGTGTTGCAGTTTTTGAATTTTTATTTGCTTCGATTTAAGTTGTGATTGTTGTTTTTTGAGTTGTTGTACATTTTTTTTACCCTTGGAGAGGGTATATTGAAATTGTCCGGATGTTTGTAACGCACAGAAGGAAGCATCTCCGACCACATAAAGTATATATATTCTTGATCAGCGTGACGAGCTGAGTTGATATAGCCACGTCCGTCTGTCCGTCCGTCCGTCTGTTTCTATGCTATCTCCTCCGTCAGTTTTAAAGCTATCGTAACCAAACTTTGCACGAAGTCTTTTGGTACAAATACGCTGCACATTTGTCGGAACTGGCCTGATCGGATGTCTATAGCATATAGCTGCCATAGGAACGATCGGTTGAAAAAGTAGTTCTAATGAGAAAAACTTTTTTGTTTTCCATGCTATCGCTACCAAACCTCGTAATTATAAGATTTTTATGCTTTCACGTAGTTTCAGCAAGTTTTATGCAAATCGGGCAACTATATAGTATAGCTGCCATACAAAAGATAGATCTGATAAAAAGTCTTAGTAAGAAAAACTTTTTTGTTTTCAATGCTATCGCTCCCACTTTGTACAGATCTATATTATATAGATACTACCACACAATATTGTCAAGTTTGATTTAAATCGGATGACTATAGCATATAGCTGCCATTAGACAATCGGTCCAAAATGTAGTTCTAGTGAGAAAAACTTTTTTGATGAATATATCGTATAGCCGTATATCAAACTGGCAGCATATATCATGCTCCAAGGGTATATAAACTTCGGTACAGCCGAAGTTAGCTTCCCTCTATTTTTTTATTTGAACTGTGTTTCTTTGTAGTTGCCTTGGCAACGAAAAGACGTGTCCACCTCTGCCTTGATTCATTGTGTTTATGATTACTTCCAAATAAGAACGCCTACAAAAGCAATTCCTAACGCTCCTGATCGCTACTGTGCTCTCACGCACACATTGAAATCGTGTCTCTTCAATTTATGCTCTCTGTGTTTTGCTTTTTGCGTGCGCTCTTTGCTCTCTGCTGTAACTGTAAAGCAAAGAGCGCCTTTCGAAATGAACTTGGAGCTAATGGCTGGCAACCATGTTCACCCACTTTCCACCAAGAGGTGGTTGATTTTCCGGAAGACTGGTATGCAGTTATTATTGAATTTATTTTATAGATTTTTGAAAATAAGTTGGAACTTGATCGGATGAAAAACCAAATAGTTTCATACAAAAGTTTTCCGCGAATTTTCCACATTTCCCGACAGAATTTTCCAAAATCCGTTCTTAGTACCCACTTTCAGCATAAGATAAAACTACTGTGAATATCTCATCTTTCTATCTTTTATGGTTTAGGCTGTGCGACGGTCACCAGTCAGTGAGTCAGTCAGATTGAACAGTTTTATATATATAGAAGTCGTTTTTGAGAAGATTTTAAAGTAACCATAACGAGAAAGGCAAAGCTAACTTCGTCAGTACCGAAGTTTTGATACACTTGAAATAGCTTGTCTCAACGGTTAGCGACTTCGACCAAACTTCGCAGATCAGCTTAAAAACATTACATATTACCCATGACCGTGTTTGAGAGCAGTAATATTGAGAACCAAACAGTTTTTCTTACTAAAAACCATTTTCCGAACGAACATTTGTATGGCAGCTACAAGAAGTAGTCATCCCATCCGGTCGGTTCCGACATATTAGCAGCGTGCAGTAAAAAGAAGACTCTGTGCAAAGTTTCAGCTCGATAGCTCCAAAACTGAGGGACTAGTTCGCGTAGAAACAGACAGACGGACAGACGGACGGACGGACAGACGGACAGACGGACGGACAAAGCTTAATCGACTCAGCTCGTCATGCTGATCAAGAATATATATACTTTATATGGTCGGAGATGATTCCTTCTATGCGTTGCAAACTTCTGGGCAAAATTATAATACACTTTTCAAGTGTATAAAAATATTGGGCATTCAATTTGATTTAAAATTAATTATTTTAAAGTTGTACCCCAAAAATTGCATGTAGACGAAAGCAAAATCGATCGAAATGAAACCGAGCTGTTCGCAATTCCGCATCAGCGCATGCGCAGTGCTGATCGAAATTGTTTATGTTACCATTGCTGAATTATAGTTCGAAAACGAACTTTCGTTCGAAAAGTAAATCGATTTATATTTCACAGGAAACGGGAACATCAAATGAAAACGATTCGGAAATACAATCGTTTTACTTTTAAATCCACTCGGATATGGGAACAGACCTGTAAATAATTTTCTTAATTTCTTGTCATTTCAAGAAATGAAATTTCATTTCATTGGTGGAAATAGCCTATTACTGTTTTTTGTGATTGAATAGAATAACTTTATAAATCGAAAAGAAACTTGAAGAAGGTTCTGTTGGAAGATTCGAAATTGGAACACATCGTAGAGACTAAAGTACGTTTAAAACGTTTCCTACCCATAGAAACACAAAAATGCGTAACGTTCATAAACTTTGCACAGGATCTTCTTTTTACTGCACGCTGCTAAAATGTTGTAACCGACCGGATCGGATGACTATAACATTTAGCTGCCATAGGAACTATCAGTCCAAAAATTGATCTTAGTAGGAAAAACTGTTTTGTTTTTAATGTTAACTTCTCCAAACTCTGCGATTATTAATATTACATGCTCTCACACAGATTTGTAAATTTTGGTCAAAATGAATTGACTACACCTACCATAGGGACCATCGGTCGTTCGATTCGTTTTTAATGTTTGTCTCCCCAAACTCGGCAAATACCAATATTATATGCTTTCGCACAGATTTCCAAATTTTGGGCAAAATCGGATGACTCTATCTTATAGCTGCAACAGAAACCATTGTCCGGAAAGTGCATTTTCGTTAGAAATATTCTTGATTTTATTGCTAGAGTTCTTAAACTGTGATATTTCAAAACGTTTGCAAGGTTATAAATACTTCGGCACGGACGAAGTTAGCTTGTCCTTCTATTTTTGACACAGTTTTTGAAGATAGATGGTTTATATCTTCTATACATATTTAGTGATCAGCATTAGTTTTGAACCATAGCCAAGTTCTGAGCAAAAGAAAACGCGCTGACGCATCGCTACAGCATCACTGCTTTCTGCTTAAGGGGGTACTCTCCATGTCGAGGACGCCCGCGGGCTTTATGTCACTTTTGAAAATGTCATAACGCCAGCGGGTCACTATGTCACTTTTTTCGGGCTTTATAACACTTTACGCCCGAAAAGAAAAAACAAATTCTGAGTAAATTTTGTATGCACTTGTATAAACGAAACTCTTTATATTTTATTTATTGAAGTATTTTAAGGTTATTTTCAATAATTTGTCTGCAATAGGGGCAGAGCAATGGCGAATTGTTCTTTTTGAGTAAAAATAAACTCGTTGTCTAGATCTGCCTCTTGAATGTCCGAATTGCAATCCAATTCTTCAAATGTCGTTTCCCACTTGATCAAATAATTTTATCTGTTTATGAGAGAGTTAAAAGAGTAGTAGAGTAGAGTTACCCCTACTCCAAAGTTCTTGAAAAAATTGTATAGTATATGTTCGTGAAGAATTAAGAATGCGCCGCCAGAGCTGGGAATGCTGATTAAAATTTTTTTTCAATTAGTTAATTTTACATGGCTAAATACTGAAGCACTAATCAACTATTTGATTTAAACAGTTGAACTTTTCAATTACCATTAAATCCGGTTGAAATATGCTTACATTTTAGCTCAACTGTTTTTTCCATTCAATTAAATTTTAATTGAATATTTTCACTAAAATTTAGAATTAGTTGAAAGTTCAAGCTTTAAGTCAATTATTAATGGAACTTGAACCCAGTCAAGTGCCAGCTGAATTTTATTTATTTATTTCCCTTCCATTAAAATTTAGCTTGGCATATTTCCCTTCCAGCCAATTTTTAATTGAGAAATTTCCCTTAAATTAAATTTTCAATTGGGATTTTTGACACCAGCCAAAATTTAATTGAGAAATTTCCCTTACATTAAATTTTCAATTGGGACTTTTCACAACCAGCCAAAATTCAATTGGGGATTTTTACTTCAATTAAATTTTCAATTGTGACTTTTCACAACCAGTCAAAACTAAATTGAGAAATTTGTGTAAAAACAAAAGCTACTGTGTTCAAAATATTATTTGAACGCTGAAGTCTTGTATTTTTTCCTAGTTTCTTTGGAACGCTTGATCTTGTCCCGTCAACTATATAGTCTGGCTCTGACAAAAATTTTGAAAATTTAGCGACTTTTTGGACCGTTTGATCTAACCATTTACGTGTCTTCGTTTGTCATCTATTAAATCTTAATGATTTCCAAACAAAATCTAAGCTCGAATGACAATTTTTGGAGTTTTGCGTTTTTATACTCTGTAACAAAGGTACACAGAGTTTATCAAGTTTGCGCAAAAGTATGTAACAGGGAGAAGGAATCATTTCCGACCCCATAAAGTATATAAATTTTTAATCAGCATCAACAGCCAAGTCGATTTAGCCGTCCTTTGTCCGTCCATCTGTTCGTCCGTCCGTCTGTCCGTATGAACAAACAGATCTCAGAGATGGTAAGAGATAGAGGTTTGACATGTATGGGACAAATGCTTCATATACCTGCAGGCAAATCAAGTTTACATATTTTTAATTTTTCCCATGCCACCTTCCACCCCCGCAATTTGGAAATAACGTAATATTTCTCACAGTTTTGTAGATTAATGATTCCCTACCTTCTGGAGATAATTAGTTAATAGCAAGCACGCGGGGGGTTTCAGATTTTTTTAGTATTTCGCATATAAACCCCGACGCCCTGGTTAATAGTAATATGTATCTATTTGCAGAAGAAATGATATAGATCGCATGAGTGGTTCCCAATATATGAGGCAAACAATCATCATGTTTTATTTGAATAATATGAATAAATGAATTCCTAATTAACAAATGCATAAGTATTCCTTAGCCGAATTCTTATTATACCCTGTTTCCATTAAAAATGGGAAAAAGGGGATCATGAAGTTGTGCAAATGTATGTAACAGCCAGAAGGAAGCACCTCCGACCCCATAAAGTATATATATTCTTGATCAGCATCAACAGCCGAGTCGATTTAGACATGTCCGTCTGTCCGTCTGTCTGTCTGTATGAACGCGTCGATCTCAGAGACTGTAACAGATAGAGCCACAAATTTTTGCATGTATGTAGATGTATACTGTACCCAGATCAAGTTTGCTCCAGATTTGACAAATTCCTCCTCCTCCTTCTTCTAACCGCGAAAAACTGTCAGAGCTACAATTTTTAAGCTTGAACCTAGTGACTTAATATATATTCAGTAAGGCCCAATATCTGTCTATTGTGTATACCACTATAAGATCCGAGCAAAAACACCGAAGATATGCAAGTGCGCCTCCCCATTTATTCAAATAAATTTTAAAATAAAAGGAGTTCAAAGCTATAGGAACCACATTACTTGAAACAGGGTATATTGCTGTCGGGGCACTCGACCGCAACACTCTTACTTGTTATACCCTTGCAAAGGGTATTATAATTATGCCCAGAAGTTTGCAACGCATAGAAATATTCATTTCTGACCCTACAAAAAATATATATTCTTGATCAGGGCGACGAGCTGAGTCGATTGAGCTTTGTCCGTCCGTCTGTCTGTCCGTCTGTCTGTTTCTACGCAAACTAGTCTCTCAGTTTTAAGGCTCTCGAGCTGAAACTTTGCACAGAGTCTTCTTTTTACTGCACACTGCTAATATGTCGGAACCGACCGGATCGGATTACTATATCTTATAGCTGCCATAGGAACTATCGGTCTGAAAGGAGGTTTTAGTGAGAAAAACTTTTTTGTTTTGAATGTAAACGCCTCCCAGCGCAGCAAATATTGATATTATATGCTTTCATACAGATTTGGAAGTTTTGGTCAAAATCGGATGACTATATCTTATAGCTGCAATAGGAACCATCGGTCGGAAAATAGGTCTTAGGTTTTAGTGAGAAAAACTTTTTTGTGGCTCTACCTCCTATAGTCTCTGAGATCAACGCGTTTATACAGAGAGAGAGACAGTTTTTCGCTGCTAAAAGATGGAGGAGGAGGAATTTTCCAAATCTGGAGCAAACTTGATCTGGGTACAGTATACATCTACATACATGCAAAAATTTGTGGCTCTATCTGTTACAGTCTCTGAGATCGACGCGTTCATACAGACAGACAGACGGACAGACGGACATGTCTAAATCGACTCGGCTGTTGATGCTGATCAAGAATATATATACTTTACTAGCTGAGCCCGCCGCGACTTCGTCCGCGTCCAAGTTTTGAAAAAATCGTAGTAAGTAGAATAAATTGTAAAGCTCCCTGAACACTGTGTTTGTATATAATCTATTGTATTTGTTAAAAAGGAAATTTTAAGCTTTATTTTAGCTTAATTTTAAGACAGTTTTGAATTTACGGTTGATTAAAATAAATCAATCTGGAAAAGGAGGATTAAGTAAGGCGTGGAAAATGCAGTGGCCTTTACATATATTAAATTCTATCTCATCCCGTCCTAAAGGACACAACCAAATTTTTAAGTCACGCGGAAATTCCAGAATTAATAATTATTCTCCTCCTGTCTTGTGAATGCCGAACAGACTATAGTATATTCTTGTTCAGAAAAACTATGTAGTAAATTTATGGTCAAGGGACATTTTCATTTATAACAGCGCACCTATATAAATTTATTTTATATTAGATCTCCAGAATATTCTTTTCTGATCAATTTATGTAAACCAACGCAGGATGAGAATGTAACTATTTAAACATGTGTACCTATATGTCTTTATTATGCGGCAACCAAAACAGGGAAAATTCATTTCTTAAAAATAGAAAATATTAGAAGCAAATTTAACATTTCTTATTTAAAATCGGAAAAAATAAAAATATTTTTAATAAAGGTCACAATTCCCGCTGCCTTCTGGTTTTTTTGATCTGCAAAAAGTTTAATTAAAAATTAACTGTTTTGGCAATACTTTTTTTATCCTTCAAATACACTTTTCATTGCGAAATGTAATGAATTTTTAGGACTTTCAATCCATATAAATCTCTTAGACAACTCAACTCACATCCTAGTTTATTAACAAAGACTCGCAAATGAGGTTAGGAGACAACTTATTTTAAGAAAACTGCTCACGACATGTGCCATCACTTTTCCGATCTCAACAAAAGACGGCTGTGTCTGTTATGCATATTAAAGGAAAAAGACACACACAATTTTTGGCTTCTAGCTTTGTGAAATTTTAACTACTATATTGTGATATGTACGGTCAACATATTGTTAAAGCTATCGATGTGTTTTGTATGTGCCATAAGATTCAATGCAATTGGATGAGGCCATTCTCAATTTAATTTATTGCCTATTTTGTAAAAAAAACACACACATACATATACACGCACTCAGCGCGCTCTCGAGAGTTCTCTAGCGTTCTCATCGACAACATTTTCTGAGCGGAACAACCGTTATAACCCCATACAAACCTTTAATTGGCCTTTTCAGAAAATTGGTGAAAAATTGTCCCAATTTTTTTTCTTAGTGCGCGCCTGCATAACTAAACGAAGGTCTCTGCCAAAAATCAGACCTGTACGATAAGCCGTTTAGACTGTGGCTTGATAATATGTCACCATATCAGTCGGGCGTACACATTTATATATATAGATGGGGTCGGAGGTGCTTCCTTCTGGCTGTTACATACATTTGCACAACTTCATGATCCCCTTTTTCCCATTTTTAATGGAAACAGGGTATAATAAGAATTCGGCTAAGGAAGACTTATGCATTTGTTAATTAGGAATTCATTTATTCATATTATTCAAATAAAACATGATGATTGTTTGCCTCATATATTGGGAACCACTCATGCGATCTATATCATTTCTTCTGCAAATAGATACATATTACTATTAACTAATTATCTCCAGAAGGTAGGGAATCATTAATCTACAAAACTGTGAGAAATATTACGTTATTTCCAAATTGCGGGGGTGGAAGGTGGCATGGGAAAAATTAAAAATATGTAAACTTGATTTGCCTGCAGGTATATGAAGCATTTGTCCCATACATGTCAAACCTCTATCTCTTACCATCTCTGAGATCTGTTTGTTCATACGGACAGACGGACGGACGAACAGATGGACGGACAAAGGACGGCTAAATCGACTTGGCTGTTGATGCTGATTAAAAATTTATATACTTTATGGGGTCGGAAATGATTCCTTCTCCCTGTTACATACTTTTGCGCAAACTTGATAAACTCTGTGTACCTTTGTTACAGAGTATAAAAACGCAAAACTCCAAAAATTGTCATTCGAGCTTAGATTTTGTTTGGAAATCATTAAGATTTAATAGATGACAAACGAAGACACGTAAATGGTTAGATCAAACGGTCCAAAAAGTCGCTAAATTTTCAAAATTTTTGTCAGAGCCAGACTATATAGTTGACGGGACAAGATCAAGCGTTCCAAAGAAACTAGGAAAAAATACAAGACTTCAGCGTTCAAATAATATTTTGAACACAGTAGCTTTTGTTTTTACACAAATTTCTCAATTTAGTTTTGACTGGTTGTGAAAAGTCCCAATTGAAAATTTAATTGAAGTAAAAATCCCCAATTGAATTTTGGCTGGTTGTGAAAAGTCCCAATTGAAAATTTAATGTAAGGGAAATTTCTCAATTAAATTTTGGCTGGTGTCAAAAATCCCAATTGAAAATTTAATTTAAGGGAAATTTCTCAATTAAAAATTGGCTGGAAGGGAAATATGCCAAGCTAAATTTTAATGGAAGGGAAATAAATAAATAAAATTCAGCTGGCACTTGACTGGGTTCAAGTGCCATTAATAATTGACTTAAAGCTTGAACTTTCAACTAATTCTAAATTTTAGTGAAAATATTCAATTAAAATTTAATTGAATGGAAAAAAACAGTTGAGCTAAAATGTAAGCATATTTCAACCGGATTTAATGGTAATTGAAAAGTTCAACTGTTTAAATCAAGTAATTGTTTTTACTTGAAAAGCTCCATTATTTAAATAACAATTATTTTTTATTTTTCCAGCACCAGTCGCCGCAGGCCAACAATTACTCTAGTATAGTAAATCTATTTCGCGTCCACGCTGCTCAAACCTCAATGATACACTAATAAAGAACATAATCATGCGTAAGATGCAGAAAAGAAAAAAAAAAATAATGAACGGTACTTTCAATCAAGAGATAACAAAATGAACGGTACTTAAAATGTGAAGCTAAGGAAATTGGGAAAGGTACATTGTACGCCCGCGGATTTTATAACACCGAATGCGGGCGATATGACACTTTCAAAACTGCGTTATGTCAGCGGGCGTTATTACATGCACCCAAATGAAAACTAAAAACTAATCAGTATAGATGTAATTCTGGTCCGATCTTTGCAAAAAAATTGTGTGTTTTTTTTTGGCAAAATGGCGGCCATTAAAAAATCAAAATTCGATTTTGGGCCCTTTTTTGTAGTTTAGTGTAACAAAAAAATAGTAAAAAAATTTTAAAATTATGATTGAGGGTCAGACCAGAATGGTGACAATTCTGCGTCGATTTCACTTTGAATCATCAAAATCGGTTTAGTGTAACCAGTTACAGTTATCCAGATATATCATGGCCGCCAGTTCGAAAACGTGTTTTATCGAAGACATTGGTCGACCAAATAGGCAATATCTTCTAAAGTATTTCGAATTTAAAAAAATCCTTTTGGGTCGATATTCTCTAATATCCAAGTTATATATATATTATATATAAATATATATTATAAATACCGATGAACATGGAGAATACCCCTTAATTTTTAATGATGCCAAGGAACCTTCAAGGTTTTGAATTTTTCCTTAATCATTTCTTTTGATGTGTGAAAAATAATAAATTGGGGTTATTCGTCACATCTTAAAATCAAATATGATTAAACTTCTTTCGAAAATAAGGCAAAAGTATGAACCATAGAGGAATGTATGAATTTTATGCTTTTAATCTCTTGCAGTATTGTTTGTCATACAAATATTTATTTGTCAAATTCCAGTTTCTAACACTCAACAATGCTGATGAGCGACAACGTTTGGTGCCTGTACTTAATACCATTCTACGGCTGAGTCGCAATGAAATGGATATGCTTAACTGTGTGGCCAAGGGACAAAGGGGTAAGAATTAACACTGAAAACCAGCATGAATACATTCTCTGAAAATCTTTTATTTATCTCTTAGTATCGAATGAAGGCGGTAATCGGAGCTGGACTGGTTTTCTTACAACAGCCTGGAGCGGCGTCGGAGGAGGAGCGAACAACAACAGCAATTGAGCTGTGTCCGTATGCATATACAAATATATATATTTTTGTTATGGGTATTAGTTTTTGATTAGCGTTAGCAAACCTAAATCATTGACCAGTTATTCTTCTGTATAATTGTGTAAAAAAAGAAAATCTTGGTATTCATATTGGATTTTTATGTCTGATTGGTAAAAAATGTTTGGTATATCACCCTAGTGGCGCAAATTGCCATCACAACGGATTGCTCCTTGTACGCCATCAGTATGAACGAATAATCCCCCAACATGTTTCCGTTTGTAAACGGTTGCCCACACCTGCTTTACTAGATGTGTGCTATAGCCGAACTGCCATCGGAATCCCATTAGGGACTCGACTATTTTCTTTTAAATAGTAATGCAGAATCTTCGCAGTCTGTTGGTTTTCGATTACTATCTCTCTAACAAAAAGCAGCGACTGTATTGCAGAACACGTTGTGCTCTGCGCCCCTAGGCCATATACCATATTCCTCACTCCAGAAAAGGAGACATTAATGATGAGAAGTTTTTCTTTTCTACATTTGTTCAGAAGAAAATTCTCCCATCATTAAACTTCAGTCTTTCTTTACGCAATATTAGCTATTTCTGTTTATTTTCTTCAGATTTTTTTATTAGTTTGCAATTGTTAGTATTCTATTATCGTATATAGATCAGACTATAAATCAATGCTAGTGTTGTCTCTAAACTTAGGTTTACTTTTCCATTAATATGTGTATAAACTGTGTATAAATAGGATCTGTAATTTACTAAATTTAAATTGTATATTGTTAAATACAAAATACAAATATAATTTAAAAAGTAAGAGCGAAGAAGAAAATTTTGCTTGTAGGTGGACCGAATTTTCTTGAGAAGAAACTAAACAAATAATCACAATTTTTTACCCTCGACTTACTACAAACACCAAAAAAAACCGACACAATATTTGTACTTAAATACTAATCAGTTGGATTTTGGAGTTGGAACTACTATTGCCAAACACCCGCATAGTTGCCCACCAGTGTGGCAGGCAGAGGTCCGCCAGCGGCAAACAAACGCATCCTGGTGCTGTCATAGCAATGAGTATAGATGGCGGGCACATATTTCACCTGCTGGAAACCGTCCATTTCATCCTCCGGATACTGTAAGTAAGGAATGCATTAACCGAAGTCCTCCTTTGTATCTTCATGCTTACCACAATGCCCTTGCTGCATTTCAAGGCCACTGTGCGCGAGGCATTTACACTGCTCTCCAGATACTTGCCCGCCCGTATATCATAAAACAGCAGCATGCCCAACCCCGTGCCCACTGTAAGTAGATTACCCTCGAAGGAGGTGGCTCTTATGCCACAGCCACTATAGCGGGAGGTGATCTTCTTAATGGTCTGCAGAGTGCGGGCATCCAGCAAAATTGTATAGGACCGACATCCTACTGCATAGAGACCATCGCTGTGATAGGCAATGCTAACATTGTCCTGACAGTTGGGTAACTTTCGCGAGAGCGTCTGCTTGAAGGTCTCCGCATTGAAGATGTGTATATAGCCGTTCAAAGAGAGGGCGGCTATCTCTTTAAACTCCTTGTTAAAGCACAGCGAGCGTATCTAAAAAGAACAAAAGTGATTGTCAGGACTTCCGACAAACCCACCATTTCAGCCCCCTTCATTTACCCTCTGAGCTGTGCGAACTTCCTTAACACTCAACGGGTGTATCGTGGCGAAAGTTGGACACGCCTCTTCGCCACCGTCTGGAAACTCCATATGATCCTCATTGATGCGCCATAAGGCCATCCGTGAGTCCTTTGAACCAGAGACCAAAAACTGATCATCTAACCAGCACATCCCCATAATCAGGTCACGATGTCCATTCTCGCCCACACACACAGGGTCCAGTGTGGGCAGACGATAAACAGCTATATCTGAGGAATTTCGTGCTCCAGTGGCCAAAAAGTTTTTGCTAGGTGACAGCTCAATGGCATGGAGTCCACCCTGGATTTCGGGATGATTGGCGCGACTATTGGAGAGCGTAGGTATGGCATCCACTCGTCGCATATTGACATCGTATACCAGCAGCTTATTACATTTTGTACCAAACACCACCTGACGGTTACTTAACCATTTGGAGCAGAAGACCTTGTTGATGTAGCCCAAATTGATTTGAGTCTCTCGCAGCATGTCATGGGTGAGCACATATCGGCTGGTGTACTCCACATTTACGCTGCGGCGCTGTCAAGGTAAACAAATGCAAATTAAATAAAGCGGCCAAAGTTCAACGCAACACTCACATCTCTTAGGGCACTCTCTCGACTTCTCAGATAGTCGCAGAGGTTGTAAGATGTATTCAGGACCTCCTCCTGCTGCTGGGGAGTCTCCTCGTCGCTGCCCGAGTCCTCGTACGTAACAAAATCATCCGGCTTGTCTGGTTTTCTTCTGCGCTCCTGTCGCATAGCCCTTTGTTTGGCCCGACGCTCCTCTAATCGTGAAGCGACATGACAGGATGGATAAGTGCCAACAATACTGTCGCGTGTGGTTTTCACCATGCCATTGAACATAATTGTGGCGTTGCCTTTTTAATTATTCAGTGGAAAACTAATAAATCAAATAATAAAGATTCCCGTTCTCCATTATCCAAACAACAAAGATGGTGGTAATTTAGTGTGACCAGTCTGTTGCAATAAGGCTTAACGGAGCTAGTGCTGAGCTCGTGCCGGAATTTAACTCGTGACACTCATGCCATCTAAAATAGTTTAATAGTTTTTACAAATAAAAAATAATACTATGAAGATAATGGCCCTGTTCACCAGCATACATCAAACATCATCCATCAAAAAATGTTAATTGGATTTTGTTTAACGCTTTGATGAAATTTAAAGGTAAAAATGGTATGCGTGTAAGCTATCGTTTTGATTTAACCAAAATGACAAAAATTAGCAATCATTGTTGCACTTAACATTACTTCACCACAACAATTAAACTAGATCCATCGATTTTTTCGTCATCGATTTGTGCTGGTGAACACGGCCAATGCTAGTATTTGAGTTTTATTTCAACCAACAAATCTCAATGTCCGGTGAGTGAAACTAACCTTATCTTATACGAATTTAAGATTCTCATACTGTGAAAGCCATTTCAGCTTGGTGCAAAAGTGGCTCAGAAATTTTGACTGTTGCGTATTTGCCAGATCAAACCTATTACCGAATCAGCTTTAGCCGGTTTAAAAGTGGCTGAAATCCATTTCTTAGAGATTAATTAAGTAACGAACTCTAAACATGTTGTGTAAATTGTTAATATTAATTTACCCACACCTTCCTTGATGGACCGAAATAACAGAAACTAAAAAAAATTATGATTTTAGAACTAAAATCCAAAAAAAAATTAAACAAAAATACTTTTCAAGGAGTCTGCTAACAGCTCTGTAGTCAGAATCTCTAGTTTTTTTTGTAACCTGAGTCGAACCTTGATCGCAATATAAATCAATACTTTCAGCCGAAGTGGAAGGTTGTGCTTTCGCCGTAAGCAGCATTTGCAAATTCCGTGAATATTTCTAATGGTTATGCCCTAATTCAATACTTCTTTATTTACCTCTAAGGCGTTGTTCTAAGGGGAAGTTCAATAACAAAAAATTATCGGGCTTCAAATAGAATTATTATAAATATTACACAGTTCAACAAATATTGCGTCATCGCGGCCGGGGAATGAGGTTGATCCCGTTCGACGAAGGCTTTCAAGCTGAATACAAGTAAATTTTCCAAATTTTTAGCACGTCAATGATCTTTATTTCTTGTCGAACAGCCCGATACTTTGGATAGGCAAAAGTAGCAATCTGTTAGATGATTACTCTGCTCACTCCAATGTGCTGGGACAATGAATGGCATCATTATTTTTTTCTTTGATGGAGAGCTGGAGTTTCCGCCGTCAGCGAGTACACCAGGATTTGTCCAATTTGACCATTCGACTGAAAAAGACCCTTTCGTTAGCTGTTTAAGCCGATTGCTTGATGGACTATCTTTGACACTTTGGAGTGCACCTTGCGCAAACAAAGCAGAAAGAGTCCGGCGAGTTTAAGCACTCTCGCTGTATTTAAAAAATTAAAAAACAATTAAAAACTGATTTTCAAATAAGCCTACTGACACAAAATTGTGTTCGTTTGTTTGCTCGAAACATGTAAAATATACATCTTCCTTTTTCATTTATTTACGGTTTCTAGCCCATCAACCAAGAACCTGGTTTATTGCCCTCGGAAGAGAAGAGGTATCTTCCCTCTAAGCATTTAAAATTTTCACACGCATTAGCATTATTCCGTTAAAAATGGCTTTTTAATATATTTTTGAAATTTGCCTTTTTAGGCATTTCTACTAACTTTGACGTGCTAGAAAATTGACTTGTATTCAGCTTAAAAGCCTACGTCGAACGGTATCAACCTCATTTCCCGGCCCGCGATGAGTCAATATTTGTAGAACTGTGTTATTAGTCATTATTTTGCACTACAACTTAAACGTAACGAAATAGCTAAACATAATTTGAAAGTTGTCAGATTTGTAGCTAATAGCATTTATAAATTACTAGCAAAAAGCCCGTCGCGCTTCGCTGCGCCTTTAACAGTATAGAACCAATATCAAAATCAGTTTGAAGTCAATCGTGAGAGTCAAATATTTACCAAATTGTAAAATATTCTCTAAATTTGTTTCTTCTGGAGAGCCCAGAACTCGAATCATACATACTTAGGCTTGAAGTCAAAGTTTTACTACTTTGCTTTTTCACCGTTACGACTTTGCTGCTGCGTTCTTACCACCCCCATCCCACTCCACCCATTCCCCACTCACTTCTTACACAACTTCTACACACAACTAATTATTTAGTATTCCATCTCTATAAACCGAGTTTCAAGTCAATCGGGTGAAAAATAGTTTTTTTCATGCAAAGTTTTCCAGGAATTTTCCTGCTGTTGGGTCATATTTTCCAACATCGAAAAATCACATCTCAATTTATTTCATTTAGTATTCTAAAAACCAAGATTAAAGTCGTTCAGGTGAAAAATATTTTTTTCCTGAACAATTTTCCGGCCATTTTCCACGTGTGGGAGTTTTCCAAAATTGGGAAAACACGTGTCGAATATTTTGCGTACTATGCTGGCAAACCAAGTTTTAAGTCAATCGGATGAAAAATAAATTTTTACCATACAGACTTTTCGGAGACTTTTCTGACTTTTCCGGGTGGGATTTTCCGGAAAATTGGAACACAGTTGTTGAATTTTCATAAAGATCTTTGAAAATGAGTTTGAATCTGATCGTAAAATAAACAAAAAAGTTTCATACAACAGTTTTCCACGAATTTTCCGATTTTGGGGATAGATTTTCCAAAATTTGAAAGTCATTATACACTTGAAAAGTGTATTATAATTTTGCCCAGAAGTTTGCAACGCATAGAAGGAATCATCTCCGACCACATAAAGTATATATATTCTTGATCAGTATGACGAGCTTAGTCGATTAAGCTTTGTCCGTCCGTCTGTCCGTCTGTCCGTCTGTCCGTCTGTCCGTCCGTCCGTCTGTCCGTCTGTCCGTCTGTCCGTCTGTCTGTTTCTACGCGAACTAGTCCCTCAGTTTTGGAGCTATCGAGCTGAAACTTTGCACAGAGTCTTCTTTTTACTGCACGCTGCTAATATGTCGGAACCGACCGGATCGGATGACTACTTCTTGTAGCTGCCATACAAATGTTCGTTCGGAAAATGGATTTTAGTAAGAAAAACTGTTTTGTTCTCAATATTACTGCTCTCAAACACGGTCATGGGTAATATTCAATGTTTTTAAGCTGATCTGCGAAGTTTGGTCGAAGTCGCTAACCGTTGTGACAAGCTATTTCAAGTGTATCAAAACTTCGGTACAGACGAAGTTAGCTTTGCCTTTCTCGTTTTTTTGTGTTTTGTTATGTCTAATTCTGAAAATGAGTTTGGCGCTAATCGCTGGCAACTAAAGATTCGCCAAAACAACCTTGACCTCCCACTTTCCACCCAGCGGAGGTAAATTTTCCGAAAGATTGGTATGCAGTTGCTGTTGAATTTTCATATAGATCTTTGAAAATTAGTTTGAACTTGATCGGATGAAAAACAAAAAGTCTCATACAACAGTTTTCCGCGAATTTTCCACATTTCCCGACAGAATTTTCCAAAAATCCGTTCTTAGTACTCACTTTCAGCGTAAGATAAAACTACTGTGAAAATCTCATCTTCCTATCTCTTATGGTTTCAGCTGTGCGACGGTCACCAGTCAGTCAGTCAGTCAGTCAGGTTGAACCCTTTTTATACCCTGTTCGCATTAAAAATGGGAAAAAGGGGATCATGAAGTTGTGCAAATGTATGTAACAGCCAGAAGGAAGCACCTCCGACCCCATAAAGTATATATATTCTTGATCAGCATAAACAGCCGAGTCGATTTAGCCATGTCCGTCTGTCCGTCCGTCCGTCTGTCCGTCTGTCTGTCTGTATGAACGCGTCGATCTCAGAGACTGTAACAGATAGAGCCACAATTTTTGGCATGTATGTAGGTGTATACTGTACCCACATCGAGTTTGTTTTAGATTTGTAAAATTCCTCCTCCTCCATCATTTATCAGCGAAAAACTGTCTTTCTCTCTGTATAAACGCGTGGATCTCACAGACTATAACAGGTGGAGCCACCAATTTTTGCATGTTTAAAGGTGTATACTGTACCCAGATCAAGTTGGTTTCAGATTTCGAAAATTCCCACCTCCCTCCATCTTTTAGCAGCGAAAAACTGTCTCTCTCTTCGGGTTTTATACCTCTACAAGATCCGAGCAAAAACACCGAAGATATGCAAGTGCGCCTCCCCAATTATTCAAATAAATTTTAAAATAAAAGGAGTTCAAAGCTATGGAACCACATAATATGGAACAGGGTATTTTGCTGTCGGGGCACTCGACCGCAACACTCTTACTTGTATATATATAGAAATATCATTTCCAATTTCAAAATTGCTAGATCTATTAACTAAATGTCTAAGGACAGGAAAGAAATATATCTTCTAACTCTCAATATTTCTGTCAAAGGTCCTTTTAGCAAATGATTTGTTCTGATTTTAAAAAAATTTTACGTTCCCTAATTAGATTACTAATGGCTGAGTCCGATTTTTTCTAATGCTAATCAAATTTGTTAACATTTTTTGTGATGCATTTGTATACCCCTAAGTGGAGTAAAAATGATATACTAAGTTCTTGCAAAATTATGTAACAGCCTTCTGTCTGCTTCTCCGATTTAATAAGTCTTTGAAATTGTAGTATTAGTAAGATCATACTCAATAAATACAAATATATTCGTGACCAAAATCAATAGCTGAGTTGAAACAACCCGACCCCTCCGTAGAACACCTGATCTCTGAGGACTAATCTTTGACATTTTGTAGCTCTATACCCAGATCCAATTTTAATTTGAAAATGTACAATGGTGAAATTTTAAGAACGCTTTTACCCTTTTTAGTAGCTTCTAAATGTAAGCTTAAAACTTTTTTAAATTTGCCTATTTTATTTATTTCATTATGTTCAAATATCTCATTACCAGATACTTGATCAGTGGGGATTTTATTACATACAAAACAGATAACGCTAAATAAATGTACGAAACACTTTTATTGTGTGATAATAAAGATTAACCAATAAAATGTTTAATATTTTTCTATTGTCTATCTCCCCTTTATACAAAAAGTTTGAGAAGTTTTGAAAACTGGTTAATATCTGATCTGCTCAAATGTTGTCGTTCATTTCGTGTAGTGTTGGAAAATCACGTTAGGTGGCCATCTCTAGGCTCAGTACTAAAAGAGGGCGCCCAACGTAATTGTCCATCACCACACGAAGTGCATCTTGCATGCAAACTTGTATACAGAAAGTATTATGAACTACAATGCGAAACGCGTGCGTCAGAATTCCATTTGCGATTTGGCTTCTTCGCCCATAATGACAACCACAACGCCTTCAGCTCCGGGCACACCACAATTGCAGGCAATGGAGGATATTAAAAACATGCCCATGCATGTGCATCGCCAGGTTATCCTCTTGCAGGGTGGCGGCAATATCGCCCCAACACAGTCTCCCACCCAACCACAATCGCAAAATTCCCAGCAAGTGAATTCGCAGCCCCAGCAGCCAGACGATGCGCCCGTGTCGTTGCTGAGCGAGATTTCCGACATTATGCGCAGCTTTGGAGACAGTGATAGTGATCCGCGTACCGCCAGCGTAAAGTTGGTGGAACAAATACTCCAGCAGCAACTGCGTGGTATATTCAACGAGGCCTCCCTAATGGCCATGCGCCGCAAGAAGAATCCCTGCCCCTCTCAGGCCGATTTCGAATTTTTAATGCGCAATCATCCCGTGAAGATTGCTCGAATGCGGAAGCATTTAAAAGATATGCGCATACTCAAGCGATTCCTCAGCATACGTACGGGGAGGCCGCAGGATTTCATGGACGATTTGGAGCAGCAGGAGGAGGATGAGGAGCTGGCCATTGATGTTCAAGAACTGCACGACGAAGATCGAATGCGTCGTTTGTTTCGTGCCGATCGCATTTCTCAAATACTTACCGGTCAGCAGTACCTGGAGTTTAACGAGGCGCGCAAGACGTCCTTCTATTGTCGCCACGGAGAGAAAATCAAAAATAAGTTCCGGCGATTTCTTGACCTGCCAGCGGATCTGCGCATACCCACGCCTACGATGAACATACTGGCTTACTTGGCGCACGAAACAATTGCGGCCATTGTGGATTATGCCATATTGACGCGACTCAACTCGGATAACCGGACCACTGAGCCCTACAGCCGCGTCACTGGCGGCAGCCCTGCCATGATGCATGTCTGCCCCGAGGTAACCCAAGGCAGAGGCATGGAGGTGGTCAAGCCCATAAGTGTACAGGAGATTCACGAGGCCATGCGACGATTTCGACAGATGAGCAATCGCAAGATAGGACGCTATCGCAATTCCTGCGACATAGATTTCCGGCGCAGCTTTCTAGCCATTTGAGAGATTCGAAAACTAATAAAAAAACAATGCAAGGGTCAATAAGGATTTAATTGGCATATGTATATATTTGGAATTTGATTAGGAAATAACAACTAATTAGTACCCCAGTTCATCTTCGCCCAGAAGCTCCTCCTGTTCGGCGCCTTCGCCCACACTTTCACCGCCCTGCTTCATACTCTCCGCCATCAACACAGCGTTTTGATGGCATTTGGTCTCCTCGTGCTGGCGCATATGATGTAGCAGGCGAAAGTCCTTTTGACAATATTCGCAACGATATAACTTGATGTCGGTGTGGATGAGCTCGTGTTTGGTTAGGGAGTGAGCATAGGCGAAGGCCTTGTCGCAGACCTTGCACACATAGGGTTTGATGCCACGATGTACACTACAGAGATAGAAAGAAAGGATCAACAGCATTTAATTTTAGCGTAGCCATAAGAAAAAGTGTGCTCCTTACTTCTCGTGTGCCTTGAGCACGCTCTCGTAGAAGAACTGGCGGCTGCAGAAGCTGCACTTAAACGGCTTGCTGCCGGTATGCGAGTACATGTGCTTGCGCAGCTGCTCCCTTACCTGGAACTTGGCATCGCAGAGTCTGTCGGAATAGAATGGCTTAGTTCTGATGGATCACGCTGGTGTGCGCACTACTTACTCGCACTGGTATTGACAGACGGCATCATGCCTTCGCCGATGTTCCATCATGCGGCCGCGCTTCTCATAGAAATTGCCACACACATCGCAAATGTAGCCACCCTTTTCGGTGCCGTCCGAGCTCCGCAAAGCGTTGGGGCCACGGCGTACTCGACCGCGTCTTGTCTTGAGGCTCGCCTGGGCTGCTGCTGTCAGAACCATTTGTTGGGACGGTGTCTCTTCGAATTCCTTGGTACTGCTGGAGTCCAGCACAATTTCTTGCTGATCGGGATTCATTTCCATGGTATAGTTATCATCTAAATACTCAATGTCATCCCCTATGCATTCGGGTTGCTCCTCACTTCCATCCACCTCAACATAATCTTCCTTACTACCTGGATCATCGTCCTCTACAACAAACATGTCATCAACAGCATGTTGCGTGACCTCCTCCTCCTTGACTATCGCATCATTATCATTCCCATCGGCATATGCATCCGATTCATCTGGGAGTAGTCCCATTTCTCGGAAATAGTCCTCGATTTCAGCCTGCCTACGCAAGGCCTTCTCGCGGAATTGATAGGCCATGTTCAGCTCCACTTTGCAAGACTTGCAGATTCCTTCAGGTGTGGGTTCTTTTCCGTTTAGTTTGCTGTACGATACTCCCAGTAGTTGGATCAGCATTTCATTCGGTGTTTCCTCGTCCTCGCGTGACTCGTCCAGGGGCTGCAATCTGGGGCTAGGCTCCAAACACACCCGACATGTATTCGGTCCAAGTTCGCCGCGCATCCTTCCAGTCTAATGTTTTTGTCGTTTAATTAAAAAGACCGCAACAGTAACAGTATTAGTATTTAGTGTGTAAAAGCGTCACAGATTTTGGACGCCATTTTCATTAATTCAGGGCTGCAGAACGGTGGTTCGCTCTAAGTGGTTCATAAGATGATCTAGATCCAGAAATTTAGGTTTTTACATTGACTTAAATATTTGGCTTAACAATTTTTGTTAAAATCCGCTTTGTTAATAAAAACAATATTTAAAATTTCTTTGGCTCTTAGAAATGGTTATGTCGTTTACTGTTTTATTTGTATTTAAAACTTGTAATTGGAATATCTAAAATATTGTTTTTTTAAATATATTAAAAAAATTTGTTTTATTCACTAGCGGTATTCCTGAAAATGATTTGCTTTCGATTTGATTTCGCGAAACAGTGTGCCCAGAAAATGTAAGGAAAGTAAAGTCATAATAATTGATTTCGCGAAATAAGCCTCGAAGCTGATTTCGATTTAATTTCATTTAGAAGAAAATTGCGCCGCGTGCTTGGTGTTTGTTGAAATTTAGCTGTGATCTTACTTATATTATAAATAACATCGGATTTTATTGAAGCCAGATAGAGGTGAAAATCTGGATTTATACTAATTAAATAACCAACTTTCCATTGAAACTTGCATATTCAATATATGCAAATTTTATGAAATATGAAAAATATGAAAAAAATTAGCAAATTATGTAAAATGTATACAAAATACAAATTATAAAGAATAGATAGATGGCCAATATAAACGGTTAAATAGAAGTCGAAGACCGAACGACTAAAAAATCGCGAAAGTTGAACATTTTCATATTAGCTAATATAAGCTTATATAAGCTGGTCCAACACCGCACAATTTGCCAAAATTTCATTTCAGTTTTAAAAAAACAGCAGCCGTTGGCAAATGAAAGATGTTCAGTGAACATTCTAAAATATTGGGAAATTTTCACATTTGTCATAAGGCCTTAGATTATTATGAAAATTAAATAGACGGCAAGAGTACAGGAGTAAATATAGTAAAGAAACAAATGGTCAAAAAAATCGCGAAATATCAAAAATTCACATTTGATTTCGACTATCATACGGACGCGTAAACCGGCAAGTAAAACGAGGAGTAAACTAAATGGTCAAGAAAATCAAAGGACCTAAGATAATCATGAAGATTGGATAGATGTATTGATATGATCCGATCCGGTCGGTTCCGACATATTGGTATTCTGTAAAAAGAAGAGACTGTGAAAGTTTAGCTCGATAAATTTTTAAAAAAAGGGCTAGATTTGCGTAGAAAACAGAAGACTCAATCGACTCTGCTCGTCGCCCTGATCAGAAATTTTCCGGGAATTTTCCGACCATTGGGTCAAATTTTCCAACATTCGAAAAATTACATTTAGAACTATTTCGTATTCTCCTTACAAACCGATTTTAAAGCCAATCGGATGAAAAATAATTTTATGCATGCAGAATTTTCCGGCCGTTTTCCTCGTGGGCGGATTTTCCAAATTCGGGAGTTTTTTGAGTATGTTGACATACCAGGAAAAATTGAGTTTTGAGAACACATATCTGTCTTCTTATGCTATTAAAGGAATTAGCAAAGAAAAGAAAGACAAAAGATCGCGCTGATGCATCCATTACAAAGCATTTGATTTTAATCTGATAGAACTTGCCCTCGAATGAAATACCGTTTTGCAGTAGCTGGATCATTTCTTTTGTAAATTCAGATAAGAATTCGTCAGAACTTTTGGTTTACTGTAGCCCTCATAAAGACGAATCACCAAAACTGGTTTAAATCCCAGAACATTACACATAATTGGCCAGACTTGTTTATTAGAGCTTTTACATAACGGTAAGCCATCAGTATTAAAATCAAGCTGAATAATTTTTGTTTGCATTTTTTTAATTCCGTAAGTTGTGTAGAATCCATATTCCCTTTTTTGAAATAACGGCATCCGTTGGAGTTTTTTTTTAATGTTCGTCAGTCTTTTGGAACAGTTATATTATGCTCCTTCAAAATGCTTAGCAAATCATTTAATGCACTATTGCAAATTGCCCATTTCCTTAACTTATCATTGAAACTAAGTAAATCACAATCACTTCCATCTTCGTCACTTTCACTGCTTAGTTCAATATAAGCATCATTTTCATCTTCCCTATTTAAGTCTTCAGTCGTAAGTTTTTTTTTTTTTGCCACAACTGCATTAGTTGTTGCACTACGTACCTTCAACTTCGCCAACTTTTTGGAACTTTTAAGTACTTAAATATATGAGACTCAAAATTCAAGCAGCCTCGCGCTTGCTTCTGCATTTAATTGCTTTTGATGTTGAACACATTTTTATTTAATTTTCGTGGTGAAGAAATATTTTAGTTTTAGTATATATTAACAACACAAACCAATATATAAAAAGTCATAAAACTCCTTTACTCGACCGCACAGTTGACAAATCAAATTATTACTGCGAAATAAATCAGCTTTACAAGAAGATTTTGCCCTCATTTGCTCAGAAGCAATGCAATTTGTTCTTGTAAATCTTCACTTTTTGACACTCTGAAAGTTGCATAGTTCCGGTCTTTAAACGCTTTCGATGTATGTATATATTTATAATTGTAAAATTGCTCTCTTTGATGCTTGTCTCTAAAAGTTAAGCGGTCCGGTACTCCTTCATTGCCTCTTTTATGATCGCCTGGAAGATTGAATCTTTTAGCAACCTCCCCCTCGACTCCCAGAAGATTGCTAGCCGATTCAAACTTCCCCGCGACTCTCAGAAGACCTATTTTTGGCGATTAAACAATCGCTCAATTGTTTGCAGGGTTCCCACCTAGCATTTGGAAGATAATTTAAAAAAAAAATCACCTTGAAGTGTCTTTTTCGAGCCCTTTCGATGATTAAAAGAGATTCATTTCATGGGCGACTTAAGGAAGACTCGAAAATGACTCTTGCAAATGCTCAAAATATGATACAAATGACTCGAAAAGGAATTGAAACTGATCAGAAAACGGTATAGAAATGGCTCTTTACGAAGAGTCGTGGCTAGGGTACCATTTTTTCCCGACAAAAGTATCATTTTTGATCAAAAAACGAGCGCATTAATGACTATTTTAATCAAAAATTTCAAAAGATTCGATTATCACAAGCAAATGAAATGTGATTGGGCACCTGGTATAGTTACTTGGCGTTTTTGTTGGCTTACTGTATTCAAAACAAAGTTCTATGTAGTCGGAAAAGTGGGCGTATAACAGATCACACTTCGGCTTTAGATTACAACTCAATATACCATTTGAGAAAATGTTGACGTGGAGGTATGCGTTCAGTTTACAAGACGATACACCATTTGGACATTTGTGTGTCTACTTGTGGACTAGCTGTGCACGCCTCTACACACTTGGTGAATGAAGTTGTATAACATAGATAGAAAAAAAAGTCGAGAAATTTTCAATCTTTTAAATCTTGGAGTAAGCCCGGCATGAGCTTGAAAATTCAATCTCGACTTCCACGATATTCTACACAATTCAATCCTATAAGGATTGACTCATGCCTTTCGAACTTGAATCATTCCAAATGTGCTTACTTCAATCCCTTTCTAGATCACATATCTATAAATTGGAGAGCGAGAGCGAAGAAAAATAAGTAGCCTTTTAGACATGCAGCAACAACATGGGTTGGTGATGTGCGATGAAATGCCATTCCATTCAGGTTCGAGTATGGTCTGGTTCGAATATTTACAACAATTTTTATATTCGTTTGTTTTTTCAGAAGTTTTAAATAAACCAAGTTTAAAGTTGACAAGGAAAAGGAAGAAGAGTTGTCTTTCCTCAAATTAAAAAGTCAAACATGCCAAAAATTAAACAGCTTTGGGATTAAACATTTTTTTTCTAAAGTGTTTTACTAATTCAATCTCTTAAAGGATTACCCCGGTATAATTGTAATCTTCCTTGGGATCAAAAAGGTGGATCAACCCAATCCTTTTTCTGATTGGTTTAAGCATATCCGGGATTACGTTGTTTTCATTACCGCTTAGGAATGATTTGATCCCGTATGGATTGATTTGTTTTGAGTGTAGGTGAGTACTAGGTGTATTGGATTGTAATGGGGATTAAAATGAAAAATCTCAAAAGGAATTGAACTCGGGACCTCGAACACAGAAACACATGGGCGACGGCGCGTTAGCTCACTTGACTATTAGGCATATGGGTCATTCTTTTTCAAATCAAACGGTCTCAAAATTCAAAATTTTTTGTTTCAATAAACAAAAAAACCGAAATTAGATCTTGACACTCCCACCGAAAGGTGATTTGCTGTTTTGCAGAAAAAAATTTTTGTTAAATTTATAAACAATTCAAAAATCGTAAAAAAAGCCAAAAAGAGGTTTTTTAAAAACCTGAAATCTCCGGTTTGGTTAATCGGGCAGGTCTCAAGTTGATATTGGTGAAATAGCATTTTACTGTATCTACTCAAATTATAATTGTAATGTAATTATCGTAATACAATAAGATAAGAGTGGCAGCTATTTTCCCATTCAACCGTTTAACTACTTTTAATTCCCTTGGAGAAGGTATATTAAATTTGTCCGGATGTTTGTAATGCATGGAAGGAAGCATCTCCGATCACATAAAGTCTTGATCAGCGTGAGGAGCTGAGTTGATATAGCAATGTCTATATAATTCTATCCCTTCCGTCAGTTTTAAACCTATCTTAACCAAAATTTGCACGAAGTCTTTTGGTACGAATACGCTGCACATTTGTCGGAATGGGCCGGATCGGATAACTATATCATATAGCTGCCATAGGAATGATCGGTCGAAAAACTATAGATTTTAGAGAATTGTAGTATGTGTTATAAAAACATAGCTTCGATTTCATAAAAATAAATTAAAAATTTGATACTACAACTAATAATACCCTTTTGATATTTTCAAAATAGATCTTTGACACTAACACCATGTCCACCAGGTATTTTGAAAATATAGCTTTGATACTTAAAAATCATAATAGTAAATAGTATATCATTGATATTAGCAAATATCAAATTGTTGATCTGAAAAAATATGACTTTAATGTGTTCGAAATATAAAAGTGATATATTCGAACATATTATCTGGGTATTTTTCAGATCAAGTCCGATTTGATACTAAAAAATATCAGATTGTTACTAAATATCTTGATCTTATTTTTTGTATTTATTTCTCTTAGTGCTAAAAGTACATGACTTATTTGGAAGCACTAATCACTATGACAGTTTTCAAAAAAAATATTCGATGGAATTATTAAGGTAACATTAATATTTAACATTAATTATGAAACTAAAAACCCCCCCCCCCCCCCCCCACGCGCCCCCTAGTATATATACAAGTTTAAATTTTATACAGATAAAATGTAGAGAGAACTAATAATCCCATAAAAAAACAAAAAAAAAAATGAAAATTATTGCTGTAGGTAGTTTTTAATCGATTTTTTTAAGACGGGCGCGCTTCTAATTGTTTTAAATTCGTTAAGTAGCTGGTTCCATAGGCGAATGTCGGGGTTAAATTTTGTGTCCTATGAGAAGAAGCAAGATTAAGCATTCGATACAGGTAAGAAGGTTCACCGGAGTTAATTATTCTGTGCAGGAAAATTAACACTCGGAAGCTAATCCATGAGTTTAGAGGCATATTAAATATTCTCTTTGCAAATTGTGATATGTGATATTTTCTGTGCAGTTTTAGTGAGAAATAATATTTTTGTTTTCAATGCAAACGCCCCTGAACCTCGTATTTATAAGTTTTCTATGCTTTCACATAATTTCACCAAACTTAATAAATCGGACAACTACTGTATAGCTCGGACAACTTTGTATAGCTGCCATACAAAAGATAGGTGTAAAAAAAGTCTTAGTAAGAACATCTTTTTTGTTTGCCATGGTATCGATCCCAAACTTGTTACTGATCAATATAATATGCTACCACAAAATTGTGTTAAGTTTGATCCAAATCGGATGACCGTAGCATATATAACTGCCATAGAAACAATCGGCCGAAAACGTAGTTCTAGTGAGGAAAACTTTTTTGTTTTCAATGGTAGCGTCTTTATAATTTCCACACAATGTTGGAGAGTTTGATCAAAATCGGATAAATATATGGTACAGCTGCCATATAACAAACTGGGAGTCTTATTTTTCGGTCGAACCGAAGTTAGCTTCCCACTATTTTTATTCAAGAAGCCAGGTCGCAGCCCTGGAAACTGCTAAACTGTGATGATTACTTATCGATAACATTTCAGGCCCCATTGACAAAATATAGTCGTTTCAATGTGTTGCCAGTCTGGTCACATTATTTATACGAGACTATTTTTTTCGAGACGCAGAACGCAAGATTAAAGCAACCTTATCGCTTATAAAATTAAAAAAAAAAATGGATTCCATTTTATTTTTTAACAAACTTATTAGAAATTCATAGCCAGCTCTTAAGTATATTAGCTTATGTAGTTTTTACTGGACCCAGCGCAAGCAAACAGGCGAACAGGCGCTCGGAAAAAACGCTAAAAATGAAAAGAAAATAAAACAAAAAAATGTTTATTATCTCGTACTCGCACTGTGTCGAGCCAGTGCCAGTTATCGACCTGGCAATCTTCATCTCCTAAAGCACACGCGTCTAGTCAAGTGCGTAACTGAAATTAGTTTTTTTCCCCGATCCGAGCTATCGAACCGACCAAAACAAGTGAAAAGTCTGTGTAAGGGAGGCGCCGCTAGCACCTTAACATGTCCGAGAAGCATCAGCATGGCCAGCTTGGTGCCCAGTGGACGAAATCAGCGGCGCCAACAGCTCCAGTCCAGAAACTTGCGCCACAAGCTCATCCATATGGCCTGCCCGGATTGGGTGGTTTGCAGCCAGGGGATATTTCCAACTATCCGTCGGGTCGATTTCAAGCACCGCCCATTCTTGCGAACGCCTCGAACAAGGCCTCGCCGTTGACCATTGTGCCAGTGCCAGGAGGAGCAGCTCCTGTCCAAGTCTCACCCACGCCTCCCCACACAAATGTACCTGCCCTAGCTGCTCCCAGTGGCTTTGTGCCTCCTCCCTTTCCAATTGCAAATGCTTCTGGTGCCACAGCAGGAGCAAGTGGGAGTGGGATTGGCACTTCAGTGCTTCAACCAAATCCCTTTGCGGGGGGAGCCGGGAATGCAGCTGGTTTGGCTTTTGTCAATGCTGCGTTTAACTTTAATTCAGCCCAACAGCTGGAGCTGGGTAAGATTATGCATGCCATGAATGCTTCGGGAGCGGGAACGACGACTGCAGCAACAGCTCCTCCACCTGCAAGCGTTGCTGCACCACCCCAAAGACATCCAAGCGAGAGTATAACTACTCCAGCCAGTGGAGTTATCAACTCCACCATAGCAGAGAATGTAATGTCTGCCATGTCCCACTCCAGCTCCGAAGAGAAAATGCGACGTGTTCAGCAGGTGATCGAGACCAGCATAGAGTGAGTAATCTGTGTAGTGTCAAGCTTAGTTTTTTTGCTAAATCTCTACTCATTCCTTTTCAGCGACGCAGCCAAGTTGCAAATTTCTCAGATTCTGGACCGTGTGGGCGTATTAAAGCCTATAGAAAAACTATTTCTGTATTTGCGCCTTCCAGGCGAGAGTGCGGATTCGGATCCCTTGAGGCAACCACAAAATCCGCTAGGTACACGCTCGGAAATCAATCACACTATCAACTGGGTACGTTCCCATTTGGAGCATGATGCACAGGTGTCTATACCTAAGCAGGATGTTTACAATGATTATATGTAAGTATCTTTCTTGCCCTGATTTTTTTGTTCCTAATGTATTTTCCTATTTTTAGAGCGTACTGCGAACGTCTGAGCATTAAGCCGCTGTCCACGGCGGATTTTGGCAAAGTTATGAAACAAGTTTTTCCCGGAGTGCGTCCACGTCGCCTGGGAACGCGTGGCAACTCACGCTATTGTTATGCAGCCATGCGAAAGACCACCAAACTGACGCCGCCACAGCTGCCCCAAGTAACTAAGGTAGAAGTGGAGGATATGTCTGCCTTTCAACTGTGCAGCTCAGCTAGTCCAGGAGGAGCAGCGGAAGCAGGAGATGACAGCTGGCCGGTGATACGCAGCTGGGCAGAAAAGTTGCTCAATACCAAACTGGATAACATCACCGAGCTGGCCACCCGCATACGAAGCAACAATGCCAACGTAGTGT
This sequence comes from Lordiphosa stackelbergi, assembly GCA_018904235.1. Taxonomy (NCBI): domain Eukaryota; kingdom Metazoa; phylum Arthropoda; class Insecta; order Diptera; family Drosophilidae; genus Lordiphosa; species Lordiphosa stackelbergi. The sequence goes on from JAEIFU010000081.1 coordinate 216,133, forward strand.
CTAATCCTCCATTAAATGCGAAAAAGTACACGCCCAGAGAGCCCAAAGAGAAGCGTCTATTGGCGGTAAGTGTGGGCGAGAGGAAGAGAAATTACACGCAATTTATTCTTTCTTTCACCAGGACATGGGTCCCCTGAAGAAGCGACGCAAGAAGAAACGCAAAGGTTCCACCTCTTCAGAGTCATCCAGCTGCAATCAGTTGACCAACCAGCAGGATGCAGGCAGCAGTCAAGAGGCCACTCAGGATGAGCTAAAGATCAAGCAGGAGATACTGGATTCACCAATCCAGCAGCAGCATCATCAGCTACAGACACTCAGCTATCAACAGCTGCTCCCCATGAACTTGGTAACCGCTGAGCCCAGAGGCAGCAACAGCAATGCCGCCGTGCGCAATTTAACCCCCAAGATCATGGAAATGGCCACTTCGCCAGCGGGTACTGTGATTAAGGATGAAGTGGACACCGAGGAGTACAATACCTCTAACATATTTTGTAAGAAAGTTTTAAAGGCCCAGCAGACCAAAGGATTCTGGGCCAACTCGCCGAGCAGTGGCTCCACAGGTGGGGGAACTTTGCTGGTGCCGCCTGTTATCACCACCACCTCGGCAACTCCACCACCACCATCAACGCATGCAGCTGGAGGCAGTGTCAGTTCTCCTGGACTCTCTATGGGTCCGCCCATGCAACTGAATAATCCAAGTTCGGTGAGTCCATCAAGCAGTCTGACAGCCGACCCCACAATCACCATCACACCCAAAGTGGCCTCACGCAACATGACGCTTCTGCGGGCCAAGCGCCTTTTGGCTGCCGAAAATGCTGCCGCTTTGGCTGCCGCTGCCGAGGTAGCCGATCTGCCCGAAAATCTGGGCCTGCCACGCGAGAGGGTGATCAGCATCTGCAATATGGACAAACATGAACTCGATGATTATTTTCTGCCGGGCGAGGTGGAGGATGAGAACTCGGAGGGGCCCGATACAGAGCTGCTTCAATATTTTCAGATGGGAGACGCTGAGGAAAAACAACTGAATTCCTTGGATGCTCTAGAACAGAACAGAAATCCACAACAACAAGAAACGCTGGCGACTGGTGGAGTGGCAGTGGGAGGATCAGCAGCAGCAGCCGCAGCCCTGGCCATGCCCTCGCCCCAGGGATTCAATCAGTCCAGTCAAGCGAATGTGGGTTCTGCCTCAGCGTCTCTGGCTTTAATGTCAAGAAAGCATCAACAACTACAGCAGCAGCAGCAGCAACGGTCCAACAACAACCACAACAAAAGAAAGATTAGCCTGAGCAATGCCTCCAGCAATGGCAGCAACAAGAACTGCATCTTTCTGCCCATCTCGCCCAACATCAATAGTAATGGAGTAGCAGGAGCAGCAGCATCTGCAGCCAGTGCTGCTTCAGAAGGAGCTGCCCAACAAAATTGCTTTGCAAGTCCTGGTCTAAGTCGCATGATGCGTCAGCGTTCTCAACTTCTGACCAAGCAGCAATCGCTGGACTTTGATAATGGTGGAGATCCCATGATTGGAGCGCATCGTAAGAGACGTAGCTACGTCTATAGTTATCCCACTAGCACCTCAGCCTCGGCGCCGCCCAGTCCATCGCTTTTGCAACAATGCATGGCCTCCAATTGGACCAATTCTTCCAATTTTCCCGAGAATTCTCATGTGGATCTGTTGGTTAATCAGAATTCTATGGACTTGGAGACCAGCTTGGCATTGACTGGTGCAGGAAGTGGCGATGATTTGGAGCTAACAGAGATTCAGCGTTCCCAGTCCGTGCCCTTGTCCCAGCTGCAAAGGAGCAGCCCCAATCTCAACAGTTTCAATCGCCAGGCAAGCTTTCAGGCCTCCAGCTTCTACTCGGAGAACAGCAACAGTCAGCAATCTCTGGTGGCAGCACCACTAAAAGATGTCGATGTGGATGTGTCCACGGGTTTGCTTTACGAGGGCGTTGATGTGAGTGCCTTGATTTCGCCCAGTTTTCATAACAAATTCAACCAGCAAACGGCCAACACCTGCAGTTCCTCGGCCGGTTCATCCTCAGGCTATAGCAGTGGCAGTGGGGGCGGTGGTGGCGGAGGTGCTATGGCTGGCATAGTTTCTCGTTCAGTGCCCTCCACACCGCTGCCACATCAACAGCAGCTGAGTCTAGCGACTGCTAATGGATCAGCTAACGGAGGCTCAGGTGGTGGAGGCGCTAGCAGTGCGGCTAACGGTTTCTTCAACATCTCACCGGCCTTTAACTGGGGCAGCAACCAAATGGTTAACTCTTATGGTGGAGCTGCACACTCATACAGTGCACGCAATGCTTTGGATATATCCAAGTCTATGCCAACCACGCCCATAACTACGCCCTGTTTTCGTTATAGTCCGGTTGAATTGCATAGAGATTTTCTCATCAACGGCAATACCATCGATAGTCTGCCGTCAACAAGCGCCTTTGGTAGTACAGCCGCCGTGGCCGGTAGTGGAACGGATTCCTTAATCGACGATAGTGTGCCCAGTAGCACAGATGTGGTGGAGGCTATGATTGGTTCCACCGATATACTCGATAATTTGTAGAATTTGCCTGAAGAGAGAGCTCAAGAGGAGGCCAATGTTATGACCTGCCTGCTTCAGCATGTGGACAAATTGTAGATTTGCGTGTAAGTGTCCCGTCATTAGTTGTTGTTATTACTACAATTTGGATCATCAAATGGGTCTGGGAACAGTGTTGTCCAAAGCTTCACAGAGATTGTGTGATTTGGACATCACCGGACCCCGTATGTGACTAAGTTCTGCTTAGTTGTTGAATCGATGTCTTCTTCTTGCATATTTATCTGAGCTTTCTCTTCAGATTCTCACAACAAAATCCTATCTTCCTATCTTAGCTTAACACTCCTATCCTCCAAGTGGTTTCAACACGCAAAAAAAAACAAAAACACAAAAAATTAACTACACTAAGTAAATTGAAACCGCCCCATCAATTTATAAGAGTTGGAGTTCATAGAGAGGTCTATAGTCTATATATTCTAGAACTATTTTTAAGGGAATTGTTCAAGTCAAGAAAAGGATGCATTATTCCGCTAGTTTCCTCATCAGAAAAGTGTTGTATAAAACTTAGTCCTGATAAACTCATAAATGATAAATTATTAATTCCAAAAATGTATGACACCACAACGATGACTTGGAGTCTCAGCTCTTTTTTATAATTTATCACATCGCTCCCCTTCTTCAAAGCTGTCTGAACATAAAATAATCGATTTTGGGGAAAAAACTTTAAAAGTTGGTTTTAACAACAAAAATAATTCTTTTTCGAAATGTAGTTAAATATTCTATATATTTAAAATGCTTTCTTCAAAAGAAAGTCGAAAATTTAATACCTTTTGCTTGTATTTGTGGTAATCTCAAAATTGTTTCAAAAATTTTTCTGGCTCCGTTTTCGAAATATTTTATCAGGTGCTCTTACGTTCAGCCTCTCCTTATCTAGATCCACCGACGATGTAATCCTCTAATCGCTAAAACTTGTTTTCATCGTTATATTTGAATACTAACCAATATTTAAAATATCGTTTTTGCTCTAATGAATTTCTTTTGAACGCCTGGAAAAATATAAACAAAAAAATTTATTTTTCTACTATTATTAATAAAAATTTATTTTCTTTGTTCAAAAATTGTTGTCTTCTTAATAAAATAATTTTTTTTGACTTTTTTATTTTTTCTAGGCGTTAAAAATTAATTTCTTGCTTTTTGAAAATTGTTTTTAATATATTGTTTTGTATTCAACTACTTACCGTTTGAAAAATTTCACCTCCTGGTGTTACTTTCGTTCTATCTCTTGTCTCTATCTGCTTAAGTCGATATGCTTAAAATTAGAGCACCTACCGAAAATAAAATTCTATTTCAAACAAGCCTGAATTTTAAATTGTTTTTGAGATCACCATTTCAAACTACACTTAACATAATTCATTGAATGTGTTTAAATACCTTGAAAATGTTATATTTGCATGTGCAAGTAGAAGGATCACTCCGACCACTAAATATTATATTCTTGATCGCTGACGGTGATCGTTAGTTTTCCGTCCGTCTGTCTGTCTTCTACGCACTATCCCTCAGTTTGGCTATCGAGAACTTGTAAGTCTTCTTTACTGCACGCTGCTAATTGTCGGACCGCCAGATCGTATACTTCTTGTAGCTGCCTACAATGTTCGTTCGAAAAATGGGTTTTAGTGAAAACTTGTTTGTTCTCAATACCTCTCAAACCCACTTTATTTAATATTTTTAGCCGTTTAATTTAACAACGCTAGCCAAAGTGAACTTTTTCTCGTTTTTATTTTTATAAACTAGTGTAATTAAACAAATAGCCAAAGAATCTTTTTGCACAATATCGACTGACTAAGACGCTCTTGCTGGAACATGAAAATTAACCTGTAAAATGAGACACCGAGAGTATAAAAGATATCAGTATGAAAATTGTACACAATATACAACAAAATTTCTGCATCATTAAGTCATTTTACTTATGACAGTTTTGAAGTAAGCGAGCGATAAGAGTTTTTTAGCACTATTATTTCTTATTGTTTTAAAAACTTCAATTGATTGTTCAACGTTGCCTCTTTTTAGAGCATGCATTTACCCCTACACTTCTCCAATTTGTTAAACTAAATTTCTTAAACCAATTCTTCTCTTGAAATGTACTAGTATGATGGGGGAACCTTCGTGGTGCAGGTATTTTAATCTTTTATAAGACAACTCGTTATTGTTTTCAAAGCAGCGTCGAATCGGTCCTAAATTATATTTTTCGGTACTTTTTTAAATCTGTTTAAAATTAGTCTAAAATCACTGAAACTGGCGTAGATTTTAATGTCAACCAACAAAGCTTAGGCCAATACTAAGGAGAGAAAAAGACGAAAAAGTTTCAGCCAGAATATTAAAATTTCGGCCTTACCTAGAGAGTTGAACCCAGAACTTTTTCATATTGCCTTAACCGCTACAATTGGCAGTACCGTGACCCATCTAAAGGAAGCGCCACTGGTGTATGGAAAAATCGCTAGACTCACCATAGATAGTTAAGAAAATCAGTAGAATGGCCCGCGCTGAAACCTCAAAATTATATCACCTTTCCGGGGGATGTGGTATCCACTCTTTAAGATATATTTGTTCTACAAATTAACACAGCCAGTTGGATAAAAATAGCTAAGAATTCTTTTAAGGAGAAGCTAATATTTAACGGTCTAACAGGATTTGATCGAATGTACGCTAATCGAATTTTTTAATTTACTTATTTGACCAATCTCTGGCTTGTTGTAGACGCGTCGTTTTATTCATTTTATTAATATTTGCACCGAATAAACGAGTAACTTTTTGTGCCGGCCTTAAGATAAAAATTGATTCTTACTGTTATATAGATTTAAGACCTCCTTCTGTGAACTCAACTCTAATAGTATCTATCTATCTATTTAGCGTCTCCCCTCAGGCAGTTGTTGTATGTATACACATAAATATTTAAGTTGTACATTGTGTGTGGTGGCATTTGCCATTTTGCTGTATGTAATTACATGGTTTTTACTGTTGAAAAGTGAAAACAACCCTACAAAATGAAACGAACTTAAAAAGTCTGAATGAAACAAAACGAAACTTGCGAAGCGGTTTTAAAGCAACACAGAGAAGTGTAACAAATCTACAAAAATGATTATAAGTAATATAATATGAGAACCCCCCTCAAAAAAGTAACCACAAACAACCAACTCAGCACTAGCAGAGTTATACTTTTTTTTTTCGAGACAAATCTTTAAGATTTTTTTATGCAATCTGGGGGTTCTCCGAATGAAGTGTGTGTTTGTATGAGAATATTGTGTATACGTATAAAATCGGCCTCTAGGATAGTGTTGTGCACACTTTGAGACCATGAAATATACAACTGCTTTGGAGCCTCTGGAGTGACCGTCATTGTTCTAGAGGTCTTGATTGTTACGATTTAATCCACTAACCAATTATACTTTTATTCTATTCCTCTATCTACAAATTTATTACAATTTCCTTGTCATCTTTCAATAATTATATGTAGCTAGGTTTAAGTGTTTGTTTGTTATTTCTTTTGTTTAATCTTATGCCTGATGAGAGCAGCTACAGCTCTTGTCAATTTTAGGTTTACTTTTCGTGTCTTTGTAATTCAAAGTTCTATGCTATAGTGGTAATGCAATTTCCTTAAGCCCAGTTTTCCTTTTCTGTTTCCTTTTAGTTTTTATGGCTTTGAACAAAGTTTAGCTTTAACCACTTCACTTCTGCGTAGGTTGCAAATTAAATGTTAATTTGTTTGTAAAACAAAGTAAAACGATCAACTGAACACCCATTATCCTTTTCCAGTTTTAAAGATTTTTCTTTTAATAAACATACAAAAACAAAAATAAAAATCATAATTGTGCCTCAGGCTTTATTGAAAAACAAATATATACAAACATGCATACATTTACCACGAAATATACATACAAACATGCATAAAAAAAAAACGAAATGTTAGCTATGTACGTACATTTATACACCCAAATAGTCTAATAGAATGTTATGCGAAGGTAAATAGAGAGTTAAATATACACACACTCATTTTACAAAAAGCTAGGGAAACAATTGAACTGAATTGGTAAGTTCAAACTCAGCAACAGCAAAGAATTCAAATATATAAATACATATATAGTCAGCAGCTAAACATTAGACCTAACCAATAACCAAACAATTGTCAAAATCAATATTTCAATATGCACCCATTTACCCCTTGGATTTAAATCGATTAAACGCTACCGCTTCAAAAATTATTGACAAACAAACAACAGCATACAAAAATAGCCCCTAAGTATACATAGTACATACATATTTTCAATGGGAACACTTTAGAATGATCAATTCAGTATAATTACTTACCTACGAAATACATGCAGAATAAACGAACCAAACTGTACTTTTTTATAAGATATACGAGTATATATATATATGTATGTATTTGAATGGCAGTAAATGCAGAAAACGAATTAATTCAATAAAAAAATCAATGAAATTAAATGCAACGGGTGTGTTCGTGGGAAAACTACACAACAGAAATGGGTCATAAATCTCATACACGGGGGAGCCACAGAAACCTCTTTCAACCAAATTCCAATTCTTAGGTGCCACAGAAATTTATTTTGGTTGGTTTCAAACTTCCCGTGTTTTGTAAGGAGATTTAGCAAAATTCACCAACCAAACAATTTAAGCAAGCAAAATAAATTTTGGAAATGTAAGCAAGTTTATTTTCTAGGATAGATTGCACCAAACGAAAAAATTATTTAATTAGTTTAAACCAGGGACCGTAATCATTATAAGTTTTATTTCAAAAATCTCGAAATAATGATTAAATAATGATTTTTACGATTTTCTTCACCGATAATGATTAATTTTGAGTAATTTAATAAAACTTTAATAATAACTCTGTTCTACAGCGAAAAGTATCCAGAGAATCTTTAACCTATTCCTGTGAGCCTATTTATGCTGATTACGAGTTGGTATGTCAAAGCCATATCTTAGTTTCCGTTCCAAGATATTCGCGAAAAACTAAATTTCCGACTTCTTGCTGTTCTAGAAGTTTTGTAGGCCACACTAAGCATAAATTGCTAATTTTCTGAAGCTAATAGGATAGTACACATATCAATGCAACTGAGAAAAATCAAACACACCATATAAGTATTGCCAATGGTGTCGAAATTGGCCTTCAAAGTCAAATTTTAATTGATTTATAGCAATTTTATCAACCTAAACCATGTGCTACAAGCCATTCCATTTTTCGGACATTTAGTGGCGCCATATCATCATATAGTTCAACATATGCACTAATTATGTTAATTTTTTGACAATTTTGTCAGGACCACAGGCAAGTTACAGCCTGTCATATGCGAAAATCAAGATTTAAATTTATGAGAGGAGAACTAGATTGCTACCCCAAATGTTTATAGGAGTTTTAAAAAGGCAACTTGATATAGCATTGGCACAAAAAAATATTTATTGAAATGTAAAATAAGAACAATTTTCGAGAGACGGCTCTGCTCTTTAACTCCTGGATTTCCAACAAGGAAAGAATGCCTCAGGATTCTGACAGGGCTTCTCTAAGCATATACTACATAGCACACTGCGATGCCCCAGCGAGGCGCAGACTCAGCATATTTGGGGAACACATTTTACACCCAAGCAACATCAGTAACTTAGAGCACACAAAAATCCTGGCTTTTGTACTGGAAATAGGGCTGCTGGGAGAGTTGTTAACTCAGTAGGGGGGCACAATAGACCAAAATTGGCCGCGGTACACCACTTCACCAACAACAAATAATAAATAATAATACCCAAAATAGTACATACCACATACATACTGCAACAGAAAATAGAGAAATAAATTAAATTTAATAGAAAATAGTAGGATCCTTAATATTCGTACTCGAAGGACATGTGGTGTATCATATGAAAGTTAACCCCTGAGCCGTAAACTATGGTTGAGTTTTATTTTGAGCGAAAAAAATAAAATTATTTTTTAACCATAATTTTTGAGTTTTATTATACAACCCGAAGTTTACAACGCATAGAAGGAATCATCTCCGACCACATAAAGTATATATATTCTTGATCAGCATGACGAGCTGAGTCGATTAAGCTTTGTCCGTCCGTCTGTCCGTCTGTCTGTTTCTACGCGAACTAGTCCCTCAGTTTTGGAGCTATCGAGCTGAAACTTTGCACAGAGTCTTCTTTTTACTGCACGCTGGTAATATGTCGTAACCGACCGGATCGGATGACTACTTCTTGTAGCTGCCATACAAATGTTCGTTCGGAAAATGGATTTTAGTAAGAAAAACTGGTTTGTTCTCAATATTACTGCTCTTAAACACGGTCATGGGTAATATGTAATGTTTTTAAGCTGATCTGCGAAGTTTGGTCGAAGTCGCTAACCGTTGAGACAAGCTATTTCAAGTGTATCAAAACTTCGGTACAAGTTAGCTTTGCCTTTCTCGTTTTTTGATCAAAAATAATTATAATTATAAATAAAATGCATAATGCATAATTATAAATAAATAATTATGCATTATAAAAGTCGCTTTATTTAAGTTTTATTCAATTACTCAAAACTAATGATTATCATTGAAGAAAATCGTAAAAATCAAAAATTTAAAAATCATGGTGGTGGTAATCAAAGATTCATTTAATTCCACTTACAATGTGGAACCTAAATGTAGCAATTATGTTAAAGTACTTAGAATAAGAGTCATATTAGAGTTATGTGGCTTAAACTGCCCAAACAGCTGTAAATCTGATGCGGGATCTGCAGTCCAGGATTGGAATATGATATCCAGGAAAGAATGTGATTGACAGCAAGTTGGGCCACAGTGCCTAAGAAATTCATGGGATTCATGGGAAAGGTAGGTAGGTATTTCCGGCTGGCCCCTTGTAGGGGGGCCACACATAAACCTTATGGTCCTTAGTGAGGCCGGGTGCTTTTTTTAGGGTACCGTTTCCTTTAGAAATCCTGGAGGATCTTTCACGTTTTGGCAAATGCCAATAGTTGTTTGGGGGAATTCTTGGCCTCTGCAGTCTGCAGTCTCTTCTGTGGAGCTGCAGCGTATAGTGCGTTAGTTTTTTGTCTCTCTTCTTGCACATGATTTTAGAGATTCTGCAGCCGGTCGTGTTCTTCCACTTTTCCTCTGCTTCTTTCTCCGCTTTCTCTTCCATCTTGCTGTATAGCGTCTGTAGGGAGATAGGTATGTTTAGTGTTGCTTCTTGGCTAAGTGCGACCCCGGCTTTTGCAAGAGTGTCCGCCATTTCGTTTCCATCAATGCCCTGGTGGCTGGGAATCCAGTAGATTTGCACCTTGCTGGAGGTGCTGAGGGAATCTATTGCTTCTCTGCTTGCCAGAACATTTTTGGAGTTGATGGCGTGACTCTGCATTGCTTTGATTGCCGCTTGGCTGTCTACGTATATGTTGATTTGATCGTTTGGTGCGTGTAATTCTGCCAATTCAGCTGCTTTCCTTATAGCGAAGACTTCCGCCTGGAATATAGTGCAGTGGTTTGGCAGTTTGTAGGAGAGTCTCAATTCCGGTTCCTTGCAGTACACGGCGGCTCCGACTCCTGAGGCCATCTTTGAGCCGTCCGTGAAAAGGTGCATTGCTTCCTGAGCCAGCCCTGTACGCCAGTCTTCTGGTCCCAGTAATGCTGATGCGCCTGTAAAGTTGGTTTTTGGGATCATGTAGTCCGTGCTACTGTTGATCTCTCTGCCCACTGTGCTGTGTCCATAGCTTTGTAGAGCCATGGTGCCTGCCGCGCAAAGACGTTGGGCAGTCCTGTGCGCCGTGAGGCGTGCTTGGATGTCCAGGGGGTTGACACCTAGGATGTGTTCCAGTGCTTTTGTTGGAGTAGACCGCAGCGCCCCCGTTATGCAGACCAGTGCCTGCCGCTGGGCCTTTTCCATCAGCTTTAGATATGTGGACTTCTCTGTGGCTTGCCACCATACCAATATACCGTGTAGTAGTATCGGTCGTATAACTGATATGAAGAGCCAGTGCGTTAGTCTTGGTGATAGGCCCCAAGTGCTGCTTAGCATCTTCTGGGATGCATATAGCGCATTGGTTGCCTTTTTCACCCTTTCCTCCACATTGAGTCTCCAGGATAGTTTACTGTCGATTACTACTCCAAGGTATTTTACGTTGTTTTTTGGCGTTAGCTGTGTTCCATTTATCGTGGGTGGAGTCCATTGCGGTACCTTGTATCTCTTGGTGAAGAGAATGAGGTCCGTCTTCTCCGCATTGATGCTAAGTCCGGCTTCTGTGGCCCACTTTAGTATCTCTCTGAGAGTAGAGTCCATGATTGAGCTGACAGTCGATGGACATTTTCCCATGATAATTATGCTTATGTCGTCGGCATATGCGGTTATCTTGGGTGCTTTCCTGCGAAATTTTTGAAGTAGTTCGTTGACCACAAGGTTCCATAGAAGAGGGGACAGGACTCCGCCCTGGGGCGTTCCGCCGTGTGCCTCTCTTGTCATGGTTGTGGTACCCCACTCGGCTTGTACTCTTCTGCAGCTCAGCAGGTTATATATCCAGGAGTCCAATGCCGTGTGTATTGCTAGGGCTCTTAGGCTTCGCATTATTGCTTCTGTAGTGACGTTGTTAAATGCACCCGAAATGTCAAGGAATGCTCCCAGGGCAAATTCCTGATGGTACAGTGCCTTCTCGATGGTGGCTACTAGGGAGTGTAGCGCTGTTTCCACCGATTTCCCTTTCGTGTAGGCGTGCTGGTTACCCTCCAAGGTCAGGTTCATGCCTTCTCTTATATGGAGGTCCAGTAGTTTTTCCATTGTTTTGAGCAGGAATGATGTGAGGCTAATGGGCCTGTAGTCTTTTGGTTGCACGTGACTGCATTTCCCTGCTTTGGGCAGGAATACAACGCGTGCTGTCCTCCAGGCCACAGGTACATAGCTCCACCTCAAGCATGCTATAAAAATGGATTGTAGCCATGGGACGATTGCGCATTTGATCGTTTTTAGCATGGCTGGGAATATTCCATCTAGCCCTGGGGATTTGTAACTCGCAAACGAGTCGATCGCCCATCGGATCTTTTCTGGAGTAATGATATTATCTGGGATGTTGGCTTGTTGCGTGTGTAGGTCTTGAGGCGTATCTGTCTCAGTGACTACAGTGCAGCCTGGAAAGTGCGCATCAAGTAGAGCGCATGTCGCTTCTCTGCTGCTTTCCGTCCAGTGTCCATCGTTCGTTTTTAGCTGACTCTGCATGGGTGGCTGCTTTGAAAGCAGTTTCCTGAGTCTAGCTGTTTCGGAGACCTTCTCTATGCTGGAGCAGAAGTTTCTCCATGAGTTTTGTTTTGCCTTCCGTACTTCTTTTTTGAAGACGCGAAGTCTAATCTTGTATTCCTCCCAGATTATTTGCTCATCCGCTTGTTTGGCGAGTTTGAAGCATTCTTGCACGTCCTTCCTCTGCTCTTTCAGCGCTGGGGTCCACCAGGGGGGTCTGGTTCTCCTTTTGCTAACTGTGAGTTTGCATGAGGTTTTGTATGCTTCGGTTAGGTTGGATGTGAGCGTCTCCACGGACCTCTCAATGTCGCCTACCGAGCAGATACTCGTTGGCTTTGGTAGTTTTGATTCTACCGTTCTAAGGTACTTCTCCCAGTCTGTGTTCCGGGGGTTCCTATAGGCGTTTCTGGTTTGGTTGTGGTTAAACTCGATCTTAAATTGGATGTACTTGTGGTCTGAGAAGGAGTTTCTATCGAGGACTCTCCATTCTGATGCCTGAGTACTATTCCCTAAGGTCAGAGTTAGGTCTAGGACGTTGGCCGATGTTGGTCCCACATATGTGGGCACATCTCCAACGTTTTCTATTTTAAGGTTAGTTTGTAGGATAAAGCTTAAGAGTGACTCACCTCTGTCGTTGATGTCTGGGCTACCCCACACAGTGTGATGTGCGTTGGCGTCCGTTCCGACGACGAGTGGTCGTTTTCTCCTGCTCGCCTCAGCCGTTAGGTGTTCGAGCTCGGCCGGTGGCGGCCCCCGACTCTCGCTCGTTTGCCATGTAGCAGGATGCCAATAATATTGGCTCATCATCGTGACCTTCCAGGGCCACAACTGTGAGGTCATCCGTGCTGTAATTAGACATAAGGTAAGCATAGATGCCTTTTCTTACCAGAATGGCTGTCCTTGCCTTACTTACTGCGGTGGGATAAAAGGTGTTGTAGTTTTGTGACCTTAGCCCTGAGACCTTGTTCCCTGCCGCAATCCAAGGTTCCTGAACTAAGGCCACTTCGGCGGGCCCTGCCTCAAGGGTTATTAGGAGCTCCGCCGACGCGAGCTTGCTTTTATGCAAGTTTACTTGGAGCACCTTCAACTGCATGGTCGTTGTCGGGGCGTCCCCCGGCGCGGATGGGGGCAACTACCATGGTTGAGTCCTCATCCTCATCGTCTTCCAAACTGGGTGGGTCAGCTACTGTGGCTGATTCCTCATCCCTTTCGTTCTCAGCAGACTGTTCTACCTCCGTGATATCGAGGCTGCCGGTATCGACCATCGCTCTTTCTCGACCTCTCCAGCTCTGCTCGTTTTTGTCTTCGGGATGGCGCTTTTTGAGTCGTAGGTGCAGGCTACCTACTCCCCACGCCATCTTCCCGAATCTACCTTCCATGCGGAATGCGTGTTCTGTCTACTACTTCCAGCTGGGCACCCTCCCATGGGCTTCCCATGTCTGCAACGACGCTGTTTAGGATCTTGACTCCAAACAGCCAGCTTGCATCGCCTGCTTCTCCGCAAAGTGTTTGCGACCCTCCTTGATCTTTTGCTCGGCCCACGCCAGCTTGTTGCTCTCCTCTGGGGTGAGCTTACCGCTGCCATCGAGCCGCGCTTTAATCTTGAGGGCCGCCTTATATTGGGCCTTCGCTCGCATGCCTTCCTTTGTCCTTTTGGGCCTTACCTTACGAGAGGTGCTAGAACCCGTCTGGACTGGGGAAAGCAGCAGCTTTTCCTCGGCCTCCGTATTTATTGAGCCTCCGTGCGACTCGCAGTCCGAGTCTGCATCGACTGCGGTACCACGCCACACGTTGGCTCTTGTCGTCGTTGTGGCAGTGGTGTTACAACTGTCTTGGCCTGCTCCAACCGCGACAGAGGTGTGACCGCTGGCGACACGAAGAAGGGATTTCTCCCCACCGTGCCCGCCTTCCACTGACGTTTGGGCTGATATCCCAGCCCGAGTTTGGTCTTTTAAGTTGTCAATTTTGGGACCCATGATGGTTGCTTTTTGTTCTTGGGTACCACCCCATAGCATTTTATGCCTACTGCCAGGCACCTCGTAACCATGGCTCTGGCTCAACTCTGCCCAACTAAAGCTGGACAGAGCTGGCCATCGCCTTAGCTAGACACTGCATTTCCTGGGTGTAAGACGCGCAAGTGACACTGGGTATAGCTCGCGAACCCTCGGGGAGGGTTCAGTTAGAGGATTTCCGTCAGCCCATGGGAAAGATATCTCAAAATAATTAGCAAGAGGAGACCAAGGAGCACCAAAAGTAGTAAATTTCAGAACAGAGTTTAAAGTGAACCGGAATAGTAATATTAGTAAACCTAGTTTCAAGCGTAAGCCTGTTATTAAACTCATTTGAAATTGTTACAAGATATAGAAGCCATTGCACGTTGGTCGGAATATTCAGTTTTTTTGTTGTTAAGTGCAAAAATAAAAATATATTTTTTGTAAACGTCGCACAGTGGCCGGTTGTGCTGATTAAGCGTTGCAAATATCTTAACTTTTGGAACGGAAAATATATATGGAGTTTTTTAAATATCACTTTCCGTTCAAAAGTTAAGAAAGCAGTGAAGCAAGGGCGGTGGCAACTCCCTCAGTGCCCATTCCACCCTAAGCAGACGTTGCAAAAAAGGTGAGGGTAGCGGTAGTACCTGAGGAACACCCTCAGATCAACCTCAATCAAGGCGAGCTATATGCACTTGAGGATGCGATATTGGAGAAAGTCTTCCTAGAATGTTGGGATACGTCCATCAGCTTCGCAGGAATCCATTTCCGTCCGGGTCATCTGACGGTAAAACAGGAGAGAATATCTCCTCGCCCCATTACATTACCGGATTATTACAATTAGTTAGATTAGCAGATGAATCAGTTCCCACAATGCAGCGGGACCACAACAACATCGTGGTGACACGTGCGTATCATGTCACGAATAGACCAAGGAGGCGGGACCCTCGTGGCTATTGGCGTCGACGAAACCTCAATGCAGGCCATTGTCTCAATGGTACACCAGCTAAACTTCAGGTACGGTAAGATCCACGCTCATGGTCTCAAGAAGACTGCGAAGTTGGCTGGACAGACCCATCAGCCAGAGACTGAGGCAGGACGCCCAACCGATGCGGAAAGTTGCGAGTCTCCGTGTGAGGAACCATTCACAGAAAGGGAGGACGTCGCTGAGGACGAGGAACTCGTCGTGGAAACCCCCGTAGAGAACATGGAGGTGGCAGAAGAAAGCATGTCCTCACAAGAGCTCGCCTCGGAGCTACATTTTTTCTTTTTACAGCTTCGACTTTTTTTAACTTTTCAATATGAACGCTTGCTTCTGCTTTTGCACAATACAAAAACTGAAGCGCTTGTGCTGCTGGCGAATTCTAAAAGCGAACAAGGGCTTCTGTGGTTCCGAACGGAACGGAGCTTAGGTTCGACTTACTGAATGGAATAGAATCACCAGCAAAATGAAAATAAAAAATGATAAAGTGACGACCGCTGCTGCTGATTGCTTTTGATCAAAAATCGTTTTGGGGTGTTGGCTGCTGCCGTTGCTTTTAGATTTTGCAAGAGCAGAAGCAGAATCTAAAGCAAGTTTGAAAGACATGGGCCAATCCTGAAAAGCTTGAATTGTGTAGAATATCCTAAAAGTCGAGATTGAATTTTCAAGCTCTTGCCGGGCTTACTCCAAGATTGAAAATATTTCGAAGTTTTTTTTTTGTAGTGGACGCTGCTAAAGGAGGCACCCGTCCAACTAACTCAGCACGCGTATAGAGCAGGCCGTTCGACTGACACGGAAGTGGCTTTATGCGCCTTCCTAGACAACGAGGGAGCATTAGACTTTATGCGCCTATTGGTGCAAGGAGTTTGGGCTCAACCTAAACTAAGCGAAAACCATTGTAGTACCGTTCCGTAGAAAATACAAGCAAGCTAAGAGGCCAATACGCCTATCCGGCTGCCTTATTACCCCAGAAAAGAGGTCAAATACCTTGGGGTAGTCTTTTACAAAAGGTTAAGATTTGATAAGCAGTTTGAGTATACACTCAGCAAGTGTACCAGAGCACTATTCACATGCGGGAGCATAGCCGGAAAATGCGTGGCGCCATGCCCCACGGCTATACCTCATGGTAGTGAGACCGATGCTCACTTATGGAGGCGTTGTGTGGGGAGGTTGAGAAAACGTCCTCACAATAAGGACGCAGCTGCAAAGGCCGACATTTTTATGCATGACTGGAGCCATGCGTACCTATCTGACAGCGGCACTCGAGGCGGTTCCGACATATAAGCAGCGTGCAATCAAAAGAAGACTGTGCAAAATTTGAGCTCGAGAGCTTCAAAACTGAGGGACTAGTTGGCGTAGAAACAGACAGATGTACAGACGACCGAACAAAGCTCAATCGACTCAGCATGTCATGCCGATCAAGAATACATATGCTTTATGTGGTTGGAGATGATTCCTTCTATGCGTGGCAAACTTCTGGGCAAATTATAATACACAAAAAGAAAGAGAATACGCTTAGAAAAGCCTCATGGGTAAATTATTAGAAGTGCTCAATATTAGAAGTCAGCGAATAGCTAGATCAGAAAAAATATTCTAGAACAGAACTAAAGTCGAAACCAATGAAAATTTATTTTCAAAAAAGCACACATACATATATAACTTTTTTCGCCATTATGCCCTAAGAAATTTAAGATGTCTAAAATAGTATAGTAAACCCCAAAAATTCGGGAAATATTTTTCCTCGATGGATAGCAAACTATGAAGAATTAATGTTGAAATATTATTTGGTGTTTGTTAATTGTTCTTTTATAATTGACACTATAAATTTGCGTGTTTTTTCCACGTAACAAGGACTTAGTAGTGGTTCTTTCTTTATTATTATTAATAAAATAAAATAAGAACATTTTGCATATTTAGGCATGGCTTAATTGCCGTCAGCCTTAATCGAAAAATTATACATAGCATTTATGTTAATCCTAGTGAGCTACAGGAAGACTTACCCTTCAGAGTTACACCACCTGCCTTCCCTTCTCGTCGCTAGATAGCAGATCTTTCACTCTTAAGGGGGCCATCCCAGGCTCTTAAAACTATAAAAGTGAAAACATTTTACAAATATAAAAACTTGACATTAATAAAATAGAACTGCTGTACATGAACTTAAGTAAATTAAAAATCTTCATTTACAATACTCCTCCTATATACTATAGCACCCTCAATATAATCCGCCAGGTTTGCCCAACCCATGGCTCCATCCAGAGCCACGACGACCTCCTCTGTCTCAAGCACTTCCTTCTTAAAATATTGACATCGAAACTCTTTAAAAATAGGGCATCTTCCGATAAAATGATGCATGTCCTCTATCTCCTTCCTGTTGCAAAGCGAGCACAATCCATCGTTTACCGATTTTCTGGGGTTGCTATTTAGCCGCAGCATATCTCCTCTCGCCTTTAGGATCCATGTAATAGTCCTCTGTGTGGAGCCGTTATTGCAGAACTCAGCCCATACCGCATAGTTTAAGTTCTAGAATATGCGAACTTCGCTCGATCTGGCCATGTTCACATGTTCCTTTTTAGTTTCGTCTGTTATGGCTGTGAGTAGAGATACACTACCTAAAATCCATTACGACTGCGTTGCATTTCCACTAAGGGTGATGTTATGATTAGGGATGTCGAAATATCGATATCGAATACTTGTTGAATATATTTTTGGTGTGTATTTTTAAAGGCATTCTCTTGGAAATTACTAGTATTACTGACATTACTAATATCCAAGAGAATGCCCTTAGGAAACCTTCATTTTTGTCCAAAAACAAAAAAAAAGTATTCATAACAAGTAAGACCGTTGCAGTCGAGTAGCCCGACTTCAATATACCCTGTACAAATGACAACGAGTAAGTTAAAGTCGGCTCTAACCGACTTCGATAAACCGTTACTCATGAAAAAACATGTTTAACAGTGCTCCTGCTTTCCTTAGGGAAAAGTATCCAAAAAGTATGCAACATTTTTTAGGGTGGGTGGGGGTGGTGGCGGGGGGCTTGGTTCGCATTTTTGCTCATGACTTCTGAAACGTTCATCCGATTTTTTTATCATTTCTTCGGCAAATCGATTTATTTTGCTAAATACTAACTATCTCTTAAAAGTACGAATCGTCTATCTTCAAAACTGTGGGAGATATGTTTTTTCCAAATTGCGGGGGCGGGAGGGGGCGTGGCCAAAATTTGAAACAAACTTGATCTGCGTACAGATAAAAGAAGCATTTGTCCCATACATGTCAAACCTCTATCATTTACCATCTCTGAGATCGACGCGTTCATACAGACAGACGGACGGACAGACGGACGGACAGACGGACAGACGGACAGACGGACATGGCTAAATCGACTCGGCTGTTGATGCTGATCAAGAATATATATACTTTATAGGGTCGGAAATGTTTCCTTCTCCCTGTTACATACATTTGCACAACTTCATGATCCCCTTTTACCCATTTTCAATGGGTACAGAGTATAAAAATATCGTCAAAAGTTATTCGATATCGATATTTCGACAACCCTAGTAATGATCCTCGAGTTTTCTTCTAAGCGTCGCGTACCATCCAATTCCCTGTCGGAGCATATACCGAGACAAAATATGCGGCAATCTGGTGCTGTTGTAGTCGAAAAGAGTTCTCGCTATATATTTTCGGTGCAGATTTAGGCTAAAAATATGTCCGTCTTCTAGGCCTGCATCAATCGCTAATAAGTAGTTTGGCGTATTTTCCGGCCACTTATTCGTTTTATGAAGCAAGAACAAGAACTTGAATATCTCATTTTGTATAGATTAAAAAGTCTATTTGAAAACAACTTAGGATAGAACTTTTTGGATTTTAATATAAAAAATGTGGTTAATTTTTGATAAAATAGATTTTTTAAAATTATTGTTCTTTGACACAACATTTGTTTTATAAGAAATTTTCAAAGCATACTACAAATCTGCACCCTCCCGCCCACGCCCTAGATAACATAATCAATATATTCGAAGGGCATTATAGGAAGAAGCAGGATGAAATAGTAGAAGATATGGAACCTCGAACATCTTTGATTAAGTCAAACACAAGGTCTTAAAACTGCAGCATTTCATCGAAAAATGAAGTTGGACAATTGCAATTTGCAATTGGGCAAATTTATACAACAATCCGGCCACTCCCACCCATACCGCCCACATTAGATTAAGTCCCTTTTCGGGACTAGGCGGCTGAATTTTACCGGTTTTTTCCGGGATATTCATAACAAAAAATACAAAATAAAAAGTGTGTCTATGCGAGGGCTGTTTAAAAAGTTATCGGCCTCCAAAATAAAGGTCTTCTAAATTAGGCTGTGTTGATGGAAAACGGAAATTTGGTAAGTATGAATGCCTTTAAGGCCCGAAGCAGATCCATCACCAAAAGAGGGCCTTACTTCTTCTTCTTCTTAATTGGCCCGATGCATGCATCACAACCGTTCGACGGTCTCGGCCGCTGCCAACAATGTCCGCCAGTCCTTCTGCTCCGTGCGAGCTGGGACCATTGGTCAAACAAGCTTGGCAGGGTCTGCCTTTACCTGTTATCCCATTTTAATCCAGGGCCCCCCCCCCCCGCCTGCTTATCTGACTTTGTTGTAACTCGGACACAAATCACAAGATCGACTTTTTATTTAACTCCCGAACGTTGTTGTATTGACTTTCAGTCAAAGAACTTTCGAGCAAAAATGCTACCGCCTCACCGGAGTTAGAGGTAACGGTGTAGAACAAAGCTTTTTCGGCTCATAAACACAAAGTCGTTCTCAGCACAAGAGCTTTACCTTTTTCATTCGACTTTTCCGCTGAAAGTGCTGCCGCATGCACACGAAGATTTGTGTTGATTTCTTTCTTGTCTGCCAGATCAGATGCCAATTTCCTCATCAGTTGTGATATACCATCGTTGTATGACACACGTGGTCGTCCCACTTGATTCATTGTGGATGTACTATTTACTAACGAGAGCGTAAGTTAAAGTCGGCTCTAACCGACTTCGATATACCCGTTACTCATGAAAAAACATGTTTAACAGTGTTCCCGCGTTCCTTAGTGTGACCATCCAAAAAGTATGCAACATTTTTTTAGGGTGGTAGCGGGGAGGGCTTGGTTCACTTTTTTGCTTATAACTTGAGAACCGTTCATCCGATCTTTATCATTCCTCTATCTTTAAAACTGTTCGAGATATAACTTTTTTCCAAATTGCGGGGGCGGGAGGGGGCGTGGCCAAAATTTGAAACAAACTTGATCTGCGTGCAGAAAAAAGAAGCATTTGTCCCATACATGTCAAACCGCTATCTCTTACCATCTCTGAGATCTAGGTGTTCATACAGACAGACGGACGGACGGACAGACGGACAAGTCTAAATCGTCTCGGCTGTTGATGCTGATCAAGAATATGTATACTTTATATGGTCGGAAATGATTCCTTCTGCCTGTTACATACATTTGCACGACTTTAGTATACCCTTTTTACTCTACGAGTAACGGGTATAAAAATACCATTTTCGACGATAACCATTTTTAATTTTTTGCTTTCAATGTTAGAACATCTCGAGCGTGTTTTTGCAAACTTTTATTTTCAAAGAAACCTCAAAGTTTTTAATTTAAGTGTCAATTTTCTTTCTCTTTTCTGTGTGCACTGCATGCTCCTTAAGCTGCTCAAAAATCTAGCTTCAAATTGCACGAACATTTCCCTTGATTTCATTCTATACATTAAACAGCGTTGCATGGCTGAATTGAAACTTAACTGCAAATATAAAAAGAGTGTGCGCAAAGCCGCAAAAAAACATTAATAACACGACGGGAAATACACTTTAACGTGAAACTCTACATGTTTACTTTTTCTCAGAAACCCTTTGTGGATTTAATATGCCTATTGTATACTCTTTTAGAATATTTGATAAAAATCGCGATTTGTTTCTATAAAAATTTTAAATTTATGTCTCCCAAACTCAAATCTGGTTCAATGTGCCAGGGTCAGACCAGAATGACATCTATCTATACCCAAATGGCCAGTGTTGTTTCAACGCAATTGCTAGTACAAAATTGCCTATAAACCGCGAACCAAGTCTTCGTTGGGAAAACTGAAAAAGCAGATCTGTCTACTTTTAGATCTTGTTTTTGGCGCCTATGTATATAAATTGATTTGCGGGTGAGTCTACAAATGGTACTATATATCGCGGTTTTTTCGCTGTAGAGTACCATCTCTTAGGGACATGCAATAGCCCATTATACCATTAGAAAAAACGATTTTAACAAAAATCTACCGTGCGCTTTTAAAGATATTCAAGAATGAAGGTTTAACCCCTTCTGGAGTTACCTTTACCGTTTGCACGATTTAAGTGAATTTGTTATATTGTTATACAATGACCCTGTCCACATTTGCTGAATTTTGGAGAATTTTATCTTAAGCCAATAAAAACTAAGTTAAAATTGTTAACGTTGTGTGTTGCAAGTACAAAAGTACCTATAAAAAGGCGAACCGAGGCTTCATTTGAAAAACTGGGTTTGAGGTGATGCTTACAGAGGTCCCTTTTATCGGTTTTTAAAAGTTGATTATGTCGAACTGTCTTAAAGCCCCGTTTTAGTTTTCATTTCACATAGCTTGGAAATTGTTGTTTTTCCCCTCCCCTTTTTTCGACCCCCACTTTGACGGCGGGACTTTTTGAACAGCCGTCATACGAAGCAGTAAAAGTTTTTATGTTTACTTTAATCTGTTTGTAACACAATAAAAAAACACAATTAAAAACGAGAAAGGCAAAGCTAACTTCGTTTTAAGTTTTTGATACACTAAATAGCTTTCTCAACGTTAAGACTTCTACCAAACTTCGCAGTCAGCTTTAAAACATTACGTATTACCCTGACCGTGTTTGAGAGCAGTAATATGAGAACAAACAGTTTTTCTTACTTAAAACCCTATTCGCGTAAAACACGACGGCGCGGCCGGACGGCACGCCGGTCGGACAAAGAATCGACTCAGCTCGTCATGCTGATCAAGAATATATACTTTATGTGGTCGGAGATGATTCCTTCTATGCGTTGCAAACTTCTGGGCAAAATTATAATACACTTTTCAAGTGTATAAAAAAAGCGCGGCAGAACACCAAGCTACGCCGCTGTTCCGGATTCAAAGTGGTTTGGTCCATAACCGGTTTGCAGCCCTATAACAATAGAATAGCTGCACCTTTTTAAATATTTTACTAGATTAACTCGAAATAAAAATAAATATTTTCTCGTGGTTTTTCACAAAATCGAATTTTTTGAGTTAAGCCAGTCTTGAAGTAAGTGAGCGATTTTACCTTTGCGAGCAGCAACTTTTTTGTCTTTGCCTAGTGGGACCAATTGGAAACACCCGAGCGCAAATTTCTTTGCTGGTTTGCTAGTTTGCTCTGGCAAGCAAATTGTAATTGATTATCCGATCTTCATAATTTCTTCGGCAAATTGATAAATTGTCTAGATCGCTAAATATCTCTAGAAAGCTCGAACCAAATATCTAAAAAACTGTGGGAGATATAACGTTTTTTTTTCCAAATTGCGAGAACGGAAGAGCGAACTTTGTATATCCTTTTTCTCTACGACTAAAGGGTATATAAATACAGTCTTGTCGTTAAGTTGATTGCGCCGCATTTCATTATCTTTTGGTTTGTGATTTTACTATATTCTAAAACTCAATTGATGTCTTACCAAATCGTACACTTCGATTGAAAAATGTTCCAAATGGGTTTAAATGTTTGTTATTTATATAATTTTAATTTTTTATTATTAAACGTTTAAGTTTAAAATAATAATCCATCATAATATGCAATAAATATTTTTAAATATACATAATAATAATAATACCTTTAAGTTTAATATGCGTGTGCTGTTTGTTTAATGTTATCTCCTTTCCTTCAATATTTATTATGGTTGCTTATGTAAATTTAACTATATTATTATTAATTGTATTTTATATGCATTTTACATTACAATTACGATTTAATAGCGCCAAAATAATATTCCATTTGCTACAACTGATTTCGACTCGTTAGAGTACACTGCATGTAAGTATGTAATTATATATATATATGTATTTGTATGGTAAATGTATGTATAAAAATCGAATATTATTTCCGATTTTGACTACGCTAATAGCACATGTTGAAATTTTCCTTTAATTAAATTACAATTGTTAATTCTTAAGTATTTTTTTGTTTGCTCCAACATATAAAAACATTATTCTGTCGTATATGGATTTACGTATGTATATGTATATATAATTTTTGTTTTGTGTTTTGCTAATTAGTTTGGTTTTTTGTGTTATTTGTTTTACGCTTCTTGCTATTAAATGCTTGTAAATCATTATTAAGTGTTTTTTCTGTTGGTTTCCTGATATTTGACTTCTTTTTTGCCATTCTTTTTCTTTCCATATATATAGGGTATATATCTATATGTTGTATATGCTGTTTTATATATATATATATATTTATAAAATTGTTGTTTATTTCGCTGAGGTGGAAAATTCTTGAATTAATAAGGTTACTTGTTGTTGTTCGGCTGCTGATTTTTTGTTTTTGTCTGCTGTTTCCTGTTGCTTTGCTTGTTGTATACATTTTCTAATTTCCTCTACATGCATATTTATTGTTTCATGATTAAGTGGTTTTCTTTTATATATATATGTGTAGGTATGTATATGTGCAATCGTTTGCCTTTTACTTTATGTACATAAAAAAGTGTGTGAAACTATAAATTGAGAAACGAATGAGTGACCGACCGAATGTAAAAGATTTGCTTCAATATATGCCAATAACGCTGTCAAGTCTTTTTTTCCTCTTTTTTTCAATGCAAAGAAAAGTTTTGCTAAATATTGTAAATTTTTTGTGTGTTAATTTTCTTTGTTTTGGAAGCAACGTTTTGTAGTAGTGTCTAAATATTTCTGGCCAAATCAGGAACGGGTGTAGTTTTTAAGGGTTGGTCCCAATACAAGATGAAGAGACGATTGTAAGAAACATCGGCGGCTATTTGAAGATTATTAATGTTGTGTTTACAATTTAAAACAAAATGGAAGTAAAGCTTAAGAAATAAAGAAAAAATTATGATCGCGTTTGCGGTAAAATCGTATAAGAACCATATGCAGATACAGGCAAGGACTCCCAATATACATAATTGCTGTCATCTGGGCTCATCTGCTGAGACCAAGAAAGTGAATATATCAAACTATTTACCGAGAGTTGTAACATAACCAAATACCGACTATTTGCTACTATTGTTAATTATGGGGATTCCCAAGCAATTATATACACTTCGACAAAAAAGACTTCTAGCACTTCTAGCATTAGGAAGATTATTTTAAAAAGAAGCACGTTAATGAGTCGTTTTCGAGCCCTTTTGAAGGGTTAAAAGATATTAATTTCATGTGCAATTTAAAGGGCTCGTAAATTTCTCTTGCATATGCTTTAAATTTGATTTATTAAACTTCTCGAAAAAGTCGCGAATGTCAAACCGGAACCAGACCGGGACCAATATTTAAATTTAAAATTCGAGAACCGATATTTTTGTAACCGAAAACCGAAGAAAGAAGAAGCTAAGCAATGTATCGGTAGAGTTTCGGTTCTGAGTACAACAACTAGACGGCAAAGCAAGCACTTAGTTTTGATTAAAGTTCTCAATAGATTTACCCCAGCGAAAATAAAATCGTTTAGTTTCTAATCAATCCAAAAAACTATTCCTTAAAATGATCTTTAAAGAAATTCGAATATATGACGACTTAACAAAGAGCCGAAGAATATGTCGCTCTTGTTAGAACATGAAAATTAATCAATACAATAAAATAAAGACATATTCACATTTCACTCGGAGATTAGAAAAGATATCAATATACACGTGAAATTACGAATATTTCTGTATTATAAACTAAAAACTCGTGTTTTATGGAGATCCATCCGACCGTCTCAAAGTACAATACAAATAGTTCAGTATCTTCACAAATCAGTTTAATCATAAAACTTATATGGCATTAATTCATATTTCTCTAAGCATAAAACGATTACAAAGCAATAAAGATGAAAATTCGACAAAGTGTTCAGAATTGTAGGAGCTGTGCCAGCTACTCAAATAAGCGTAAGATTAATTTTTAGGCTGAAGTTTATTACGTCTCCGCTAAAATAATGTTAAAACCAAAAAGTACCTTTAACCGAAATATAAGCTGGCTTGGTGTTAATAGATCAGAAGACGCCTGATCAACAAAGGGCGCTCAGCAAAAGCAAGAAATTTTGTACAATAGGAAAAATAAGCTTGATTCTATTAACCATTAGTACCAGCTTTGAAATATTACATTTTAATAGAATCTTGTTATTTTTACATATTCCTTTTCGCCCAGACATGTTTTCATTTTGTTATTGTATTTGTCTCACAGGCCCAAACGCAAAAACATAAAAGATTTGTAAAGCTTTTTGAACCGTGTATCTAGAACGACCATCGCTGGTAAAGACAATCTGCCAACTTTTCGATAGTTAGGGAAATTAGCCTACATTCTACAGCCTTTAATGCAGTACACTTGAACCGAACCTTCTAAAATACTTAATCGAACAACAAAAGTATTCCTTCGAAAGCTAAGTCTGCTGATAAGAGATTCGACAAGCCCTTAAAAAAGCTTTACGTTGGAGCTGATTCAGCCCTGATTTAATTGGAAGGGCTGGTATTGGAATCATGGCTGCCTTTACATGTATTTCAGCCATGAATTTAACACAGACAGGGCCTATTACATCATAACCTTCTTTTCTTTCAGGCATGATTTAAGTACTGAACTCATGGGTTAGTTTAATTTGTAGTACTGAAGACAGTACTGAAATCAGTCAAGAATTGGAGCAATTTCTACTTCTCAGGTCTGAATTAGCACTGACAAATTCTGTACTGGGACGTACAACTGCAAATCCACCTGAGGTGTCTTTACAAATATGCGTTTAACTTGGAAAATAATTGGCCGATTGAATTGAAATTTTCTGTGTGTGTACTTAAACATATAAAAAAAAACGATTTTTGGCAAATTCTAAGTAGGCCTTACCCACTTAATGGCCTAGTTACACTGACACATGACACATGAGAGAAGCTGACACATATTTGTGCATTTTGAAATGTGGCAACTTCACTGGAAATGTACATTTTAAACCGACATCAAACCAGTCGACGTAGCAAATTGGAACTCTAGTTTAAATATTGGTTTCGCTCTCTGTAATGGTGAATAGTTGAGCTAAAAAAACGTGTTTGACCACCTAAGCCTATTATTGGGTACCTAATTTTGGAAAGATTAAAACATGGGTTCTTATTAATCCTTCCTCGCATAAACAGTTGGCCCTGATTGGATTTAAATACTTTTTGTTGACGAAATGAACTAACCACAAAACTATTTTGCTGGTCTTGAAGGTATGAGTTTATATTCCATGGCTCGTGCTGAAACTAATCCAAAACATTTTTTATTGCATAATAAATCCCACTTCAAAGTTTGGTCCCTTTGTTAGCAGTAAGGAGAAAAGCTCTCTCATTTATACAGTAAGACCCAATTGGCTTAACACGCATACACAAAGGCTTCTGAAAACTTAGCTTTTTTGGAATTAAAGGAATTCCCCAGGCAGCGCTGATTTGCTGTCGACTGAACCGGGAGGATCTTGAAACGTACAGCAAAAGACAAGCCTCCTGTAAGGTGTTGTGCGTGCTCTGCTCTGCTCATGTGCAAACATAACTTGTGACCAAAAGCCGGATAAATCTTGCTAGTTTAAGGGTACTGTATACCTTCCGGTGTCATTTTTTAAAGGATTACAAAAAAATTAAATTACACAAAAACTATAAGTGATATTAACAACCCGTTTTTTTTATTCGATTGGTAATCGGTAAAATTAAATTTTGAAATTTTTGTTGTTGTTGTTGCATTTCGGTTCAAAGATGGCCAAAAATTTAGAACATAGACCCATGGTTGATATAATTTTTTGAGAACGGATTATCTGAAAGTGAAAATGAAAACGAGGTTTTGTTATGAAATCATGTAATTCTGGTGTGAAATAGGATATGGGCAATTCCATTCTGTCGAACCGTGACCGTCGTACAAATTGAAAACGAAAAAAAGTCAAATTAAATCGAATTTTTAATTCGTTTTTTACTGTATAATACAGCTCTTAGCAAGCACTTTAATTAGTGTTAAAGTGTATATCAAGTGAAATTCGGTTTCCAAAATAATGACAAAATTGGAAGCTATTCGAACGTGACAAAAACAGAAGTGGTTTTCGCGAGTAGCTATATAAAGACAAAGTTTAGCGAAACCTAGCACAATAACTAAGCCCAAATAATCTTAAAATCTTATGAATGAATAGTTCTTTGAAATGTATATTATTTGATTTAAAAATTTTGAGTACATTTTTTGTAAAAAAAATTTTTATCTCTGTCGATACGTGACATGTCGAACGTGACATTTCTTCCATCATCATATTTATGTGGTTTTTGCTATAATGCGAAGCAAAAACTTGCAGTTAATTGCATTGGCATAGTTTCTCATGGTTTCTTATGCATTCTTGTATAGCCCTTTGTACCATCAGAAAGATTTTAGATAGCGAAAGTACATGTAATCTATAGTCACTTTTTTCCAAAAAATTAAGCAAATTTAATGTCAAAATGAGAAAAATCGCGCTAGCACGGCTGTGAAACCGAATATATCCAATTGGGTTATTAGTAAATGTAAGATTAGCGTACATTAGTTTAATTTGATTGTTTCCCTATGAAAATTCGATCAAATATAGTGTTTTTAACCACTTTAATTTTTTTGGCCCAGGTGGACCTGTTTTTGGAAATGCCCATATATAGGATCGGTCAATAAATAGCGGAGTTTTGGGGCTTCAAAGTCAAAATTTCGAAAATCTACTTTTTTCCCACTCTATTGGTCCTAGCTCCGTTATTTTTTTACCGATCCAAACTATCCTAGTTCACACCAGAATAATGGGTATTAGGAGTAAATAAATCAAATTATATTTGAAAAACGGTCAACAGTTACTCTTCAAATTTTTTAAACCATTTTGGAAAAAGTGATTCTGAGATAATCGCATTTAAATTTTCGACAAATGTTTTCGATGAAATAAAAATTAATTTTGATAGATTTCAAACATAGATTTAATGCATTTGGGTGTGATCTTTCACCGAAAAAAAAATTATCAAAATCGATAAAAAGTTCTCAAGAAAACTCCAAGACTTTTCCAATTAAAGTTGTTTTTAAAAGCCACTTTTTGGATTATTGCGGAACATTTTATAACTTTTTTCGAAGTTTTTTGACTGAAAAAAACATGTAATTTTTAAAAATAAGAGGGTCGCTGAAATTTTTTGATACAATAGGGTCGGAAAAAATAATTGTTTTTGTTTGTTTTTCTAAAACATATTGTCGGTTCTGCTTAAAAGATTTACAGGATGTACGACCGTAATAGAACGTTACAGCAAATAAAAAATAAATAAACAATTTTTTTCTGAAGGTATACAGTACCCTTAAAACCATATAATTTTAGAAGGAATTATTTTTTTCCAGTAGATAAGCAACTTCGGCCACTGTCGAGAGTCTAAGCTTTCGTGGAAATCCCTACTTTCTTTATTATAAGTTGATCAAGCCTGGTAAATTTGGAAATTTCATAAATTTCGTATAACTATTATTTTTTTTTCAATATAAAAAGGGATATAACCTAAAATAACGAACGTAGGTAGCTCAGAGCTGTAATTTTTTCACTTTTCCCTATTGAGGTCCTGCCTGCAGTACATACAGACATAAAATTTAAAAAATCAAAACTCAGTTTGTAATTAGTTGACAATTTTATTAAAAAAAATTATAATCAGAAAACACATAAAACTTAAGACAAAACGTAAATTAAACAATCAAAAGTTAAATACACAATTCAATAATCATAGTTATAATAATAATAAGTGTGGCAGATAATCCAGAAATCAGTAACATTATTCATCAAAGAGGGGTGGTCTGTTGAAGGGGAGGATGGGTTGTTCTTAGAAATTAATACATCTTAATTAGCAAACGACAAAATAAGACAAAGAAAACATACAAAAAGGGCGGGGGGGGAGGACAAATCAAACAAAGCGTGTGTCGGGTAGCTCTATACAATAAGTTAACTACTCACATAAACACAATTCATTTAGTTAATATTATCTCAATTAAAATTACAAAATACAGTTAAATACACAAAACATAAATCTGGCTACTGCATAGATTTTGGGGAAGGGGCATCTCGTTTTCAGCAAAAATTTAGCTAAATTAGTTTACTACAATTTTAATTACTCGTTGTGTTGGATGTGGTGGGAGGCAGCAGCTCGCCGGTCTGGCTGCGACTATCCTGCGACCAATCCCAATCCTTACCCTTGGGCCGAAATTTGGAGGACTTGTGATGATGCTGCAACTGCTGATGATGCGGCGATGATTTCTCCTTGGGTGATTTGCCAGACTTGACCACTAACAGAGGTGGTGCAGCTGCCTCCAAAGTGGGTGGGCCATTGCCAGCCGCATCAGCCGCTGTGGGTGGCGCACTGGAATTGGAATAGGCCAGCAGTTCGTCGCAGTCGTATTCCCAGTTACGCTCACAGAATTTCTTCTTGTAATGCTTCTCGGACCCACTTTTGGATTTGCGCTGATACTTCAGAGGTATGCGCAATTCATTGCCCAGCGTGGGGGCATGGGCCAGCGGTGGAGTGGCCACACTGGCTGCACTGGGACTGGGCGTACGGGGTAGTCCCACATCGGACAGCGGCGGTGACTCCATGGCACTGGGATCTACGGGTGAGATAGTTTTTACAGAGCTGCTGGCTGCACGGGAAGAGGAGGCGGTAGATTTCATGCTGCTGTCGCTGAGATGATCGACCAGATGCTGCTGATGCTGAAGATGATGTTGATGATGGTGCTGCTGCTGCTGATGGGACTGCAGCTGCTGCGGCAGCGGGTGCTGCTGATGATGATGCTGGTGGCTGCTGTATAAACTCTGACCTTGCTGACTGCTGCCCAGGGGCAGCTCCAGTTGTGACGAGCTCGATGAGGTGGACAGAAAGGTGCGTGCCACATCTGAGTTGCTGCTGCTGTGCGTTATACCCGAATCCGGTGAGGTGTTGCAACTTATTGAGGCAGGCACTGTATCACCATCAATGCTGCGTCGTGTCTTATCCAGTTCGGTGCTGGCAAAGGCCACCAGTCGATCAAAGCCAGAGCTGACGCGATGTTGCCAATGGGACTCATCATCGGCTGCTATGACATCGTCTGGGAGAGATGGAAGAATTAGAGTTAGTTAAGGTCTCATTTACATTATCCTTTACTAAGAAAAGAACAGGTTCGATTGCTTCATTTTGTGGTGAGTTTGGTGGATACTTAGGCGTGTGTGTGTGTGTAATTTCTTTGGTTGTGTTGGTAAAGAGAGTTGCGTTTGGCGTGCAAAAAAGGAAATGAAATGTGTGTGGCTTGTATGTGTATGGATGATTCAAATGATACAAAATAAACATTAAATAAATAAAAGAAAAACCAATTAGGCGCAACAGAACTTACCTCATGCTCGTTAAAAATTTCAATTATTTTTGGCATATTTTGGTTTAGTAGGTATAAAAATGATTATATTGAACGTAAAAATTAAATATTTGTCTTTTTGGGATTTTGTACTCTGCTTTGTTTAGCGCAACAACATACATGTTTTTGGTGCGTTTTTTAAACATTTTTTGTTTTGAGAATTTTGAGACAAGCCAATCAATCAACCAATCAATCTTTCAATCATAGGTGCGGCAAACTACTACTATCGGCCACAACATATCCATTCTGAGCTGATAGTTTCGTTGCGCCAGACAAAGTCGTCCGAAGCCGACGCCTGGGATCGTAATTAGTTATAGTACGTTGCGTTGCCAAATCGGTAACTGTATGGAGTAGAGCATAATAGAAGGGAATACACATATATATATAGATATATAAAAAAAGAAAAGTGGATAAGAAAGAGGTGGGGCAGGGGGCGGCAGCAGTAATTGATGTGTTCGACAATTTGCTTTGGTCTTTTTTTTTTTGATTATTTTTTTTAGTAAAAATTGAAAATTAATAATGCATAATAATAACATTCCATTTGGTTAATTTGGAAAAATGTTTTGGTTGTGTGTGTGTGTGTGTGTGTGTTGGTGTGAGAGAGCGTTGTATTTTTGTACAAGTGTAAGATTTTATGCATGTTATTGTGAAAGAAAGATGATTGATTTGGCATTTTGAATGTTGATTTGGTGGAGGGCTTTAGAATACAAAAATGTGTTGGATCTGAATCCATTTTTGCAACTATTTTTGTAAACGAATTGAAAAGCAATAAAGCGAGTTTTGGTATGGCAAATATATCAGTGTGAACGCAGAAGCAATTTCTAATGAATTATATAGATTTTCTTGCTGTGTAAAATTATACAAAGGCTTCTTGGTTTAAGCCGGAGATTCAAAGCCGGAGATGCATTGGTTCATACAAACTGGCTCGAGACGGAGAGCCAGAGAAGGTTATCTCAATGCGCAAAAATTTGTTTCGATTTTTTTTTTAAATTTTTTTATAGCTTGGTTATTTGAGACTATCGCCCCAAAATGATGAAATGCGAAATACTTTAGAAGATATAGCTTTTTTTACTTTAAACGCATTTATCTCGAAACCACGTTTTTCGAACTGGCGGCCATGATATCCTCAGTTACACTAAACAGATTTCGATGATTCGTGGCCGCCAGCACTATACCTTTTTTTTGATCCTTCCGTCCTCGTATCGAAGCAGTAAAATATTTTTATACCCTTGCAAAGGGGATTATAATTTTGCCCAGAAGTTTGCAACGCATAGAAATATTCATTTCCGACCTTATAAACTATATATATTCTTGATCAGGGTGACGAGCTGAGTCGATTGAGCTTTGTCCGTCCGTCTGTCCGTCTGTCTGTCTGTTTCTACGCGAACTAGTCTCTCAGTTTTAAAGCTATCGAGCTGAAACTTTGCACAGAATCTTCTTTTTACTGCACACTGCTAATATGTCGGAACCGACCGGATCGGATAACTATATCTTATAGCTGCCATAGGATCTATCGGTCGAAAAGTGGGTCTTTGTGAGAAAAACTTTTTTGTTTTTAATGTTAACGTCCGTCTCTTCGGCGATTATTTATATTATACGCTTTTATACAGATTTGGAAGTTTTTGTCAAAATCGGATGACTATATCTTATAGCTGCCATAGGAACTATCGGTCGAAAAGTGGGTTCTATTTAGAAAAATTGTTTGTTT
Organism: Lordiphosa stackelbergi; assembly: GCA_018904235.1. NCBI lineage: Eukaryota > Metazoa > Arthropoda > Insecta > Diptera > Drosophilidae > Lordiphosa > Lordiphosa stackelbergi. Next base: position 248,196 of record JAEIFU010000081.1, read on the forward strand.
TAATGCTGGCGTTCTTAAACTCTGTTGTATTAAAACATTTGCAAGGGTATAAAAACTTCGGCAAAGACGAAGTTAGCTTGGCCTTCTCGTTTTTTTTTATCTGTTTGTACTATAATATGGAAACAGAATTGAAAAAACTCTTTGGGTTTTCAAATGATTTTTTTAAAAAAGGTTCAAAATACAGCCTCGACCTGGAGAATACACCCTTAACACATAATCTATTAGGTTTGTTCTGAATTCCACTTCTACAAAAAAAATTTGATTTCAAATCGGTTTTAGGACTAGATTTTGTCTCTAAATCGAAACCAATACCTTATTTTTTTTTGAAAAACTGCAATTCCTAAGTAACTAAACAGAAATAGTTTTATTTATAGCAACAAAAACCCCGGTTTGAATGCTACTCTGTACTCAAACTATTGGTTACTGTGTTAGAAGCGGGAGGAAATCTCTCTCACTAACATTAGCAAAGCCAAGATTGGGGAACACACACAGTCACAAAGGTACGGGCAGGCAGCACTAGTCTTATGTGTGCCGTATTTTGCTGTCAAGTCGTTTAGGAATTCCCAAACGATTATGGCAGCTCCGGCATGGAGTAAGAGTCGCTGGGGCCAGTACATGTAGGCACATGTTGAAGTTATGTGCAAACATAACGAGACCTAGAGCCAGCGTAATATTGATGGTCTAAGTAAAAAATTATAAAAATAATTTTGTTGGATTTGTTTATCTTTCCTAGGCGTTAAAAAATAAAATTTCTTTCATTTTCGACCAAAACATCAATATTCTTTAAATATTTTTTTATCATTGTATTCAATGATTTAATGATTGGCCTAAAATGTAAGTACACCAACAGAAAGAAGATTCATATTTTTGAAAAACGTGATCATGAAAAAAAAATTTTAAATCGATTTTTGAGATCACCATTCCAAACTAGACTAAGAAACAGTTTCAGTAGATATGGGTCATTTAATTTTTTTTTTTACTTTTAGTGTTATTTGCTTGTTTTAACTTAGCTAAAGATTAATTTGATTGGAAAAGATGTTTAAAGGAACGTGCGTCAACTAAAAGGCAAAGAATTTTATGTAAAGTTTACAGCATGGTAATGGCAATATGATGGCTTGGTTTTTGGTAGCAAAGCATAGGAGCGTTACATCGAATCGACACCACAATGGATCGATTTGTTTACATGGAAGATATAATGGAGACTCTAATTCTACCATATGCTGCACAATGACCCAAAACACTCCACACAATTTCAGAGGAAAACGTTTCGGGACAAAACTATCAGGCCTGTTCTCAATTCCACTTCGATTTTCGTATAATCGTTTGTACGTTGAACTCTGTGCTAATATGATTATATGGAAGGTGACACTCATATCTACGGCTACTAGATCCGGTTTCAGTAAAAGTGGAATTACTCAAGCAGTTGAAACCGACAGCTCAATGCCAAGTGGATTCAATTCGTAGAAAAAGGAAGCCTTGATCTAGTAGCCACACATTTCCTTTACAACTTCCATTTAATTTACGAAAACCGAAGTGGAATTGAGAACAGAGCTGTATGACAGTCATTGAGTGACCAAGTCAATCTCCTGACTTAAGCCCTTTAGAAAATCTTTGGGGTGAACTCAAACAAAAAGTCGGAAAGCACGCTGGTCCAAACCAAGCACAATTATGGGAAATGATCGCAAGTTAATATCGTCTATGCCTAATAGAATAGAAGTAGATCGCAAGAATAAGGGTGGATATAAATACAGGCTTTTAAATGTGTTTCGTTGATTCCAGTACAAACTTAATTTTTGCAAATGTAAAAAGTGCCTCGACTGCAAAATACCCTGTACCAAGTAATGTTGTTTTTATCCCTTTGATTTCCAAGTTAATATTGAATTAACTTCATCGACTGAATATATTTTCGTGTGGCTTGACATGCTTGTCATAATTTTGATTTTAATGCTTTTGATAGACTTGCATAACTTCGGAAGTTTTTGATCGGGTCTTATTGTGGTTCATAGAAAATATAGATATCGGGGCTAACTTAATATATATCAAGTCCAGAGGTTCGAGGAATTTTTCAAATGTGAAACAAATTTGATCTGTGTACGGTATAGTATCGGTTATAGTATCTGAGATCGACGCGTTTATACAGAGAGAAATACAGTTTTTTGCTGTTAAAAGATGGAGGAGAGGGAATTTTCCAAAGAAATAAACTCGATCTGGTTACGGTATACACAAAAGTTTGTGGCTCTATCTATTATGGTCTCTGAGACCGACGCGTTCATACAGACAGACGGGCATTGCTAAATCGACTCGGCTGTTGATGCTGAGCAAGAATATATATACTTTAAAGGGTCAAAGATGCTTCCTTACATTTTTGTTGTTGTTAAATACATTTGCAAAACTTCATATTCCAATTTTCCCATTTTAAAGGGTATGATGTAAAAAGTTTGAAATATAGAGAAAAATCTGTTCAAAACCTGTTTTCCTGATGAGTATAAGTTATTAGTATATATACCCAGTATCTTTAATATTAAACAATTTTTATAAAGATCGAATTATAAATAAGAATATTACTTTCTGTCATCAACAAGCCATGTCTGTTAATAAAAGTTTTTTGCCTACTTTTCGGATTTTCCTATAGAAACACAACTATAGAAACACAACCCTTGCATTATATTTGGGGCCACAATGCAATGTCTGTTAACATTGAGGTAATATGTTAACATTTTTTTCCTGACTAAAAATTTTTTCTCTTTAACTTTCACACTCGTTATAAATAGACGTGGGGTTAAAAATTAAGACTTGTCTAGTTCAGTGTCAAAATTTGGAGAAAAAAAATAAGTTCTAGTCCGAGCTGGTTAGCAGTCCTGATAATTTCTGCGATTTGTGGTATTAACAAAAAAAAATTCAAAAACATATTTATAATAGTCTTTTTTTTAAATTTAGCATTTTCAAATTTTGCTCTTGCGTCCACACTGAATGGGGGGACTACAATGATTGGCTGTAATTTGAGGACTGGATTTTGTTAAATAGATAGAGCATGTTTTTTTTTTTGTTGATGGTTCTCCTAAGCGCATGTTTACAAGTTCTTTGTTGTTCCTTTTTATGTTGCAGTGCGCTGAACTATTTTTCAACTTGCTTTTTTTAATAGTAGAGAAAAAATAATAAAAGATAAAGCTTTAAAAAAATTAAAATACAAACTATCTATAATTACAGTACAAACAAATAATATTGGTGCAACCAAAATACCAGGATTCTACAAAAATAAACTAACTACTTGGGGGACAAACACGCAACATGAAAGTGAAAAACAATTTGTTGCATACTTTTTTGTTGTTGTTTTTTGTGTATTTGCAAGCAAAAATGAAAAGTGCGAAGGAGTAAAAAATGTGTGCGTAAAATGTGAATGTGTAATGTTTAAATCAAGCATTGCTGGAAGAGCTGTCAGAACTGTCGGAGCAAGAGTCACTCTCAGACTCCTCCTCTTCAATTTCTTCATCATCCTCTTCATCTTTATCATCAGAATCAACGGTGGCAGGCGTAAGACCGCCTTTTTTCATTGTTAAATCTTGAGCCACCGTTTGGGCAGCAGCGAGTCGTGTACGATAGTTGTGTTGGTGTAGTTGGTGATGTGTTGGTTGTGTGTATGTTACATGTGCTGGTGGTGCTAGTGTTTTGTCTTGGTTTACGATTAGCTTACCATCATCGGCGGCATTGGCATTGGTGTTGCTATTGCGTGGGGCATGACCACCTAAGGTGGGTGTAATGCTGTGACCATGATGTGGCATTCGCTGCTGTTGTTGAATTGAAGCATGTGCTGCTTGATGATGGTGAGAATGCAGTTGCTGATGCTGCCCTGCTGACAGCTGCAAGGGACGTTCATCACCCATGAGAGAATTAATCTCGGGACTCATCAGCAGCGGTGGCTCCACCAGCAATTTACTACGTCTGCCACAGGATGAGGATGATGAGGAGGGTGTGGGTGAGGGCGTTGTAGTCGAATCATGAGCTGGTGGCGGCAACACCTGGCCATTGGCAGCAAATATATGCTGTTGCGGCTGGTGTGCGTGCTCATAGTGAGGCAACTTGGCTGGACGCGGTGGTTGCTGATGCGAAGCCAATGGAGAGCTGCGCTTCACGCCAACTGGGGACAAAAAACAAACAATTTAGTTAAAGATCATTGGGCTATGTTAGCGATAGCTTACGCTCTACTTTGTGCGGTGTGCCATTTACGTGTTGATGATGCTGCGGCTGCTGGTGCATATAGCTGTGGGCAGGCGGAGCCTGATGCGCATAGTGAGTGCCCAGCTCCAGCGAGGACGACGGTACCGAGGAGGAGGCAGCGGCAGCTGCACGTCGTTGACGCTCTTCGTTTTCCTCCTTATATTTACGGGCACGCACATGATCCTGCAGCGAGGCGGCCAGACCTGTAAGATAATCGAGTTAGGGAAATGCAACCTTTACCAAAGACACTGAATACACTAGATGGTGCGCTTTGCAAACCGGCAAAAAATCAGTCACAAGGGTCTGATATTTATATGGTCAGCGAACTTGTGTTGAACAAATCGAGTATATACCTTCTGAAGTCCCCCATAATGTTTCAAAATGGAATTCAAACCCTAACCGCTTACCGAATTCTAACCATTAAAACTTTGAAACCCGGTTTCCGAAAGCCAGGATTCTTTTGTCTGATTACACTTGATTATAGCCTAAAAGTCCCATTGGTGATCTCGAAAACTGATTTCAAATTTTTTTTTTTCTTGGGAACTATTTTTACTCTTTACCAAAGGTATATAGAGTTTATTAAGTTTGTGCCAAAGTATGTAACAGGGAGAAGGAATCATTTCCGTCTCTATAAAGTATATTAGGGTGTACGACGCAGCTATTGAGCGCCCTAGAATGTTTACCCTCGTAATTTTTGGCGTAAATTAGCTGTTTTTGACAGGCTGTGAATTTTTCTGTAATCTGTCACTTGTGAGTCAAAGAAGGTGTACAAATCAAGCTAAATACGAGCATGAAGAAATATGAATACATAAAAAATCTTTAAATATGGACCATGATGCCGTCGAAGAAGTGGGAGACGACCTTATGGAGGATCTTACTGCAATTGCATGCTGGCGGCGTGGAACCAAGTTCTGTGTGCCCAAATAAGTCAACTGGCGAACCAATGTGCTACCATTTCTCAATGACCAATGGCTCCGTGCGGCTCCATGGTTTATGTCGACTGCATTTCGACCTTGAAACTTGAGAAACGGGTAGCACTTTTCTGTTTGGGTTAGTTTGGAGAAGTTGCATCAATAAGGCAAACTAGTTACAGTAGGTGATGACGGCTCTCTAGGTTTTGTTGCAGACAGAGTGTTCGGAGCTATTTTGGGGAAGATGTTCCAATTTATTTACTGGCCAGGGGCAGTTAAACTGACAAAAAAAAAATTGAATTATTGTAGTTGTGACCGCATATTTTGAAGACGAAAATCTTCTTAGTGATTTTTGAATAATTTTACAACACTTCACATCTTTACACTTTACAGCAAAAAGTTGGTAATTGTATACCCTTGGAGAGGGTATATTGAAATTGTCCGGATTTTTGTAACGCTAAGAAGGAAGCATCTCCGACCACATAATGTATATATATTCTTGATCAGCGTGATGAGCTGAGTTGATATAGCTATGTCCGTCTGTTTCTATGCTATCTCCTCCGTCAGTTTTAAAGCTATCTTAACCAAACTTTGCACGAAGCCTTTTGGTACAAATACGCTGCACAATTGTGGGAACCGGCCGGATCGGATGACTAAAGCATATAGCTGCCATAGGAACGATCGGTTAAAAAAGCAGTTTAAGTGAGAAAAACTTTTTTGTTTTCAACGCAAAGGTCTCCAATCCTCGTATTTATATGTTTTCTATGCTTTTACATGATTCCACTAAGATTTATGAAAATCGGACAACTATATAGTATAGCTGCCATACAAAAGATAGGTGTGAAAAAAGTCTTAGTATGAAAAACTTTTTTGTTTTCGATGCCATCGCTCCCAAACGCGGTACTAATCAATATTATATGCTAACACACGATTTTAACAAGTTTGATCCAAGTCGGATGACAATAGCATATAGCATCAATAGGAACGATCGGTCGAAAAAATAGTTCTAGTGAGAAAAACTTTTTTGTTTTTAATGGTATTTTTTTCTTTGTATATTTTTCATCAACAGCAGAGTCGTCATAGCCATGTCTATTTGTCCACCTGTATGAACGCCAGATCTCTGAGATGGTAAGAGATAGAGCTTCGACATGTATGGGACATATATTTCTTATACTTGCAGCCAGATCAACGGATATTTTTAACACAAAAGGCCAAAAAATTATCCCAAGTCAAGAAAAGTGTTGGGTATTGACGCCCTTTATACTGAATTTATTAGCGCTGAATTCATTCCTGAACATTTCTTCAAATTATGACTGATACCATTACGGATTGCAGTACTAACATTGAAACTCATCCATGAGTTCAGTTCTGAGGTTGAAATTCTTGCCCACAGGATTGAAAACCATGTAAGAGCCACCATGATTTCAGTTCAAGCTCTTCTAAATCAGGGCACATTCTGCTTTCACTAAATATGTACATGTCCATTTGATAATCTATTTTTGTTGGCCTGCAATGAACTGAGTTCCTGATTTATGAGCGGAAACTGACTCCCACGAATACGCACAAATATGATTTATAGTCGTGCATATTCGTTTTACAAAAAAAACTAGACACTCGCTCTAATTCGAACCCGACACACATCTAGAGATGCAGGTGCGGAATCAATCACATTCATCCGTAGACTTAAAAATAACCTGATTCTTCTAATGAGTAGATTTAGGGCAACATTTATTCTTAACATATTCTGCCCCTTAGAAATTCGTTGTAAATTTGTCTGCTGTGGAAAGAAGAGTCTAAAAATCGGTTGCTCAGATAAACTTTTCTAAGGTTTAAAAACGCAGCAGCGGCCAGCATAAGTACACAGCCGAAAGGGCAAAAGGTCGAGCTTATCAAAAGATACTTGTCTTCACAGCCCAAAAGGTTTAAGCCTAGCTTCTCTATAGGTCTTGGCTTGTGTGCTTGAAATTTTCGCTAAGGGACCTACAGTTTAATGTCGAATTCGAACGGCAAAGCTTGAGAAGCTATTTCATAGCTATTTACTTTACAAATGTCGCCAATTGCTGGTGAAGGTGACCGGTTGTTTATGGTCCCCTTAGTCTTCTGATCAAAAATTGTTTTTTCACAGCTGCACCACCTAGTACATTTAGTGTCTTGTCACTTACCCTCCAGCGGTGGATTTGTGCCATTTAAGCGTGGTACCCTTCCAGCTCCCGTGCCAGTTGTGCTCTTGGATTTTAGCTGCTGTTGCTGCTGCTGCTCCTCATGAAAGTAGGCTTCGATGCAGCCCTTCATTTCGGCACGCGGTAAGGCCACCGGCTGATAGTCCCTGACAGTGCGAGCAGCTGGTCCTGAGGTGGGACGTTGGTTTTTCTGTGCATAGGCCACCTGAGCCAAAGTGGCCAGATTGCTATTGGTGACCGCTGATCCCGCCCCCGACGGCTGGCTGTAGTTTGTCGGCTCCTGATTGGGTTCCTCCGACATGGTGGGACGCACATGCACTCGCTCAGGCCGCTGGGCATTGAGATTGATAAGGAGCCGATCATTAGAACGCTCATTCAGAAACGCGCGCTCCATAAAATGAGCAGCCGCTACCCCACCACTGGTACTCATGTTGACGGCCGCATTGATAATGCTTTGATGTGAGATCTCCAAAGTGCGTTCAATCTCACCATTAACCAGATCTCCTATAGTTTTGCCTGCCGGCGCCAATTGAGCTGCAGCTGCTGGTGGCGGTGTAGGCAGTGGCTGATTCAGCTTCTCCTGGGAGAGATGGCGACGTAAGGCCATTTTGGCGGGCGACACTTGGGTGTAATCGGGTTGGGATGAATTCGAACTGGGGCGACTGGGCGGTCGCACACGATAGCCTCCGTAGTCCGAATTGGCCGAGCTGGCACGGGGCAATAAATCCAAATGTTGACTCTGCGACTGTTCCATCACCAAATGCTCGCGGCTGCCAGAACGTTGAAGCAGATTCTCAGCGGGAGCCTTGAACTCGTTCGGGTGAAGATGTGGATGATGATGTTGTGGGTGGAATCGATGCGGCGGCGGCTGCTGCTCTTCGGCACGCATCTGCTGTCGTTGGGCCACATGGGCAGCAGCGGCCAGCATAAGTGCATGTTGTTGTTGCTGCTGTTGCTGCTGGGCCATAAAGTGCTCATAGGAGGAGGCACTTACCGAGCTGCGGCGACGCTGATAGCCTAGATCACTGCTGGTGGGAGATGGCGGAGGAGGGGGAGCAGCAGCAGCAGCTGGCTGATTACTGGCGGTATACAAGGCACCCATGTGTGGAGCCGCATGTCTGGCTGGTGAATATTTAGCTTCCTTGGTGGGTGTTAGATATTTATTAGTGGTTACCTTGCTGCCAACTCCACCATAAGCTCCATAGGGCAAATTAGCCGGTGGTGGAGGTGCAGTTGATGCAGCCGCTCCCGGCCCGGGACCCGGTAGAGGCGGTGTAATGGGCGATATGGTGGTATTGGCATTTAAATGCATCAAACCCTGCGTGGTAACGGTTATAATGTTGTGCAAAGGCTGTGCGACATTTGCTCCACCAGCTGTCAGCTGCTGCTTGCTTCTCTTGGCCAAGGGACTCTGCAAAGGTGAGGCTTGAGCAGCAGCATTAGCCGGCGGCAACTCTATGGTGGCTTTAGAGCGCTGCTCTTGATCCTCATTGAGGGCAGTGGTGATGATGCTCTTTAAGCGATCCTCAAAGTTGGCCACTTTCGGTGATTCCTGTTTGCTGCGACAGGCGGATAGACCAGGCAACTCGCATTTGGGTAGTAAAGATGATGAAGATGGTTGTTGCAGCAGCTGCTGCTGCTGCTGTTGTTGTTGTTGCTGTTGCTTGGGTGCAGGCATTAAAGTGCTGTCTTTGAACACAGATTTCAAGTTCAGAGAACCTTGGGGAGAAGGATTGGGAGCACTATGTGCGCCAGATGTCTTACCATTCACATGGTAATGACCCGCCTCAATTTGTCGGCAAGTCTCTACAATCTTTTGGGCCAAGACCTCGGGATTGCTTTCTTGGATTTTACCCACTTCGGGTACCTCTGGCCATTCTTGCGAACGCGCTCGATGCTCACGACTACGACGTGATCCCTTGTTGCCATGATTGAGCTTACAGTTTGCCTGCACCGCCGGCGGTAGCTGCTGCTGCTGGGGCACAGCCAGGCTGATGTTCGTGCCCTGTGCCAAAAGAGCGGCTGCAGTGCTACGCTCCTCAGCGGATTTCTGTAAGACATTAGTCTCCTGCTCTATGGTCGAGACTTGTGCATATAACTTCTTACGTTGACTCAAGGTATTGGCTATCTCCTTAAGCACCAGCTCTTGCGCTGTGGTCTCGCACAGTTCTTGAGGCGGCTGCGGCTCTAGCTTGACTTTGCCGTTCAATGGAGTCGGATTACCATTGGCCTGGCACAGTTTCTGGTATTCCGGCAGATGTTTCAGTTGCTTGCTCAGCAATATCTTTTGTTCGCCCTCATAGAAGTTGACTTCGTTGCGTATTTTGCTGACCGTATGCTGCAGATCCTTGTGCCTTCCCACTATCTCCTTGGCCTGGGCTATTAAATCATTCGGCGAATTCACATTGATGCCCAGCTCGTTCATGCGTATCTTTAACAGAGCCACACTGTCATCTATCAGCACTTTAATCTGTTTATCCAGCTGACTGGCCCGATTCTTCAACCTAGCCATGCGCTCCTGCTCTTGGGCTATTTGTTTCTGCACCTGCGGCACATAGGCACTCGATTTAATGTGGTCAATCATGGACATGTACTGAGCTTTAAAGACATCCAGCAATATCTGCAAGGCGTACGGTGTATCCTGTGGTGCCAATGGGATATCCAGCTCGGCATGAGACATATTCTCGGTTAATAGCGAAGTCAACTGTTGATCCACAGTGCCCGGTGCGGCAGGCAGCTTCTTGGTCATGGAATCTAGTGATGTGCTCAGCACGGTCTGTTTGTGTAGCACATCCAAACCGACTATTTTCAGGCACTTTCGCCCTCGGGCGCCCTTTTTCATGCGTCCCTTACGTCCAGGTCCGGCACTGGCTGCTCTGGGTTGATCTTCTTTAGAGCTAGAATCTTTGCTGGCTGCGGCTGCTGCAGCAGCGGCGGCAGCTTCGGCTTCTGCCCGTTGAGCGGCTGCAGCGGATTTACTGGCTATGGCTGCCTTACGGGTCAACTTTTTACGCTTCTTCTGCGTGGTGGTGGTAGTGGCACGTGAGGGACGTGCGGAGCCAGCTGTTCCGCCTCCATTACTATTGTTATTCTCTTCCTCATCGGATTGAGAACTTTTGCCCTTGGAACTGCACCAATCTGACCAGACTTTACGTGTCATGGGCCCACCATTCGAGGTGGAAGTGGTATTGGTGGTTGTGGTGGTGTTGCCACCATTACCGTTTGTGGCCTCACCATCGCTATCGGTGCTGCTGTCCATGTCCAGGCTGCGTTGTGGTTGAGGCGGTGGCGGTGGCTGCTGCTGTTGTTGTTGCTGCTGTTGCTGCTGCTGTTGCTGCTGCTGCTGTTGTTGCTGCTGTTGTTGCTGCAGTTGGACTTGTTGACGCGTCTTGGAGACCGGCTGGCTGTTCTCAACTACTTTGCCACCACTGACATTGGCTGGAGATTGTGATTGATGACGTGAAGGGGCTGTGGCAGGGGCTGGAGCTGCCACCGTTGCCGCTCCATTGAATTGTTCTCGCTCTGCTTTCTGTTGATGGTTGTGGTGGTTATTATTGTGATTGTTGTTGTGATTTTGACCAATGTTGGCCTCACGCTTGGCACGATCGCGGGTGGTGCGGACTGATCCTGAAAAATAAAACGTTTAGGTTTAGATTGGACTAAAACTTAAATTGATTTCACAAGTGATTGCCAAGTTATCTTTGGATTTGCCGATAGTGATTATGACTGATGTTGATCAAATGACAAGTAGATCTATAACTTAGGTAACTAATCGAGTGTTATAGCCTGATGTTTTATCTATATCTTAAAAATGATTGTGTGGTAATCGTGAGTGGTGATCCTTGACTGATCAAGTCGTGAATTGCCATGATTTATTAATTTTAACTGATCGTGAATCAATGTAGCATGATTAATAATTTGAGAATGCTGATCATGATTGGGTATAGGTGCACTTTGAGTGATCGCAAGGTGATATATAATTGAAAAGGTTAGATTAGGGGTGGAAAAGTTTGATTTCTGCTTGGGTGATCATGATCTAATTGATTTTAAAGCAATTAGGAATTTGATCATGACGTGTTTATCTAAAGTTATTACTTCTGACGAGTAAAAATGCCTTATCTTTGGCGATCTTGTTTGGTGACCCTAGACTGATAAAGGTAGATTGTGTTTTGTGTGACTGTGACTGTTATAGATTGATTTTGACTGATCGTTTTTGGTGATCATGATTGATTTTGAACAAATCAAAGTAATATCTTTAAATAAGGTGACTGATATTTAATGTTCTAATTTAATTTATGAAATATATGATAATTGATAAACGTGACTATTATGACATTGATTTTAAATTCATTGGGAGGTGATCCATAACTGAAAAGTGGTGATCATAAGGTGATTTATGATTGGTAAAAAGTAATTTTTGTTTAGTTGATTGTGAAGCTTCGGTTGCTGATTTATTTTGAAGAAATTATCGAGAGATTTGTAGAATTTAACGTGATTTCCTGATATTTTTTTTTGGGTGGTAGAGAACGCAACGTTAGTTCGAATTTTTTGCTGCATTTTAAAGATGTTCGCATTCCTCAAACGCTTCTCCAACTTACCCACATGCTCATTATCACCGCCCTTCGTTTTCAGACGCTGAAAATAACGCTCTAGTATCGTACGATCAATCACATGCAAATAATACGATACAGGCTTGCAGGTCCAGGATACTGAACCCTTTAAGGGCGGTATTTCGCTGACATGCATTATGGTGCCTATATCGCTCAGGTTTCTGGAATAAAGGAATACAAAAACATTAGTCATCATGTATGCTGTATAATGATCATTATCTTACCTATCCGTTATGCGAAAATTCAACGGACAAAATGATTTTGATGACACCACTCGTGCTCCATCGCGCAAATCTGCAAATCGCTCCTTCAGCTGATGATCCACCGTTGGACCAAATGCAAAATTGTTCACAAACACCAATGTAGATGAGGTGATCTTTTCGCGATGTTCATCCACCAAGAAATCGCCTTTGATCAGCTTGTACTCGCAATATCGCTTGCCAAACCAACCCATATACTGACGAAAAAACAAATCCATACGCTCGGCATAACGGGCCGGTGTATCCGCCTTCTCGATTCCGATGCATGTCTTGAGCGGAAACGAACCGGCCATTTGAAGTACCACCTGTCCCACACCGGATCCGAGATCAATGAACGTATCCTCTTTGCAGACCGTGACATGTTTAAGCATCTGTTGAACCAGCTCGTATGATGTCTCGCCATACACTTCGGGTGAAAATGGCTCATATTGATTGAGCTTATCCGGATCGAGTACGGCAGCATTGTAAACTAATTGCAAAATGTGTCTTAAAAGGCTAGGGTGAGCGAACTTATTCAAACGCTCGGCGGGCAGTGAAGTTCCTTTTTCCTGCGGAAATACAAAGACAAAGAACAAGGATTAGTTGGAAAACATCTGGAGAATTTAAGAAATCATATCTAAACTCTATCTCTAAGTTGAGGTCAGCATAACATATTTATTTTTGGTTTAGATGCGTACCATAGAATTTTTATGGCGCCACCAGGTGAGATGAAAGATAGTGGCTCTGAGCGCTTTCCAGGATATTCAGGCGCACGTGACAAAACATCCAACTATGGTCAGATGGATATATTCACTTCTATGATGCATACAAGTCTCTTAAAAACAAAAAAGTTTTCCTCACAAAGACCCACTTTTCGACCGATAGTTCCTATGGCAGCTATAAGATATAGTCATCCGATTCGGTCGGTTTCGACATATTAGCAGTGTGCAGTAAAAAGAGTACTCTGTGCAAAGTTTCAGCTCGATAGCTTTAAAACTGAGAGACTAGTTTGCGTAGAAACGGACAGACAGACGGACGGACAAAGCTCAATCGACTCAGCTCGTCACCCTGATCAAGAATATATATAGTTTATAAGGTCGGAAATGAATATTTCTATGCGTTGGAAACTTCTGGGCAAAATTATAATACCCTTTGCAAGGGTATAAAAAATTATATATTGGAAAAACCCAGAAAGTTAAAAAAAAAATCACATTTTAATTTGATCACAGTACATACAGCGTATCTCAAACATTAATGAATATTTTGAAGTGATTTCACGCAGCTGTCACTAACAGTGTTATTAAGTAACAGAAACAAAAAAATTAACGATTGGAAAAACCAGAAAAGTTTAAATTAAAAAATTCCCCTTTCCATTTCTGTTTTTATATGTCATGCCATTTGCATTTTGTGCGCTTCCCTGTTCTAAATTTTAGTCCTGGCGTTTGTGTAATTAGAACACCAATACAATTTATATCAAGGCTGACGTTAACGTCCTAGCTAACCAAACCGTTTCACAAAATCAAAAAGACTAAAACTCAGAGCCAAAAAACAGACCAAATACAGTATTTCTCGAATCTTTTCGGGTTAAACCAATGAAAACTTTTCGTTAAACGATTCCGATAGTTTGCCCTCCCAACATTTGTTTGGAAGCATGATGACAAATTTTGTAGAATTCTTTTATTGTAAGTTCATTCTTCATCTAAAGATTGGCGAGCGTATAGATAATTTTCATTTAAAACTCGTATTACTGAATAACTATTTATTTTAAAGACGCTTGGGCAAATTACTGGTTTGATTTTTCTCACTGCGAAGTGTGATGTGTGCATTGGTGGCTTGCTTAATATTTTCTAAAATAAGTTCTTTTATTTTAAATAACAGAAGGCAACCAAATTAGCCTTTTTCAGTATATTCGAGGGTGGTATGATTTTAGATAATTTTCGTAGGCTGAACACGAATCCGGTTTTGGAAATGGTCCATCACGTCTAGATCTGTAGCAATTTACAGGGATGCAAACTGGTTTTGAACCGAACCGTACCGAACCTCGTATTCATGCCAACTTATTTTGAGTATCGCTAAACTAAATCGAACACCGACCATGCAAACGTAAAGCGACTGTCCGAAGATGAATATTTGTATCAGAAAAAATGTATCAGGAAAGGTATCGATTGAAGAATATCTGAGACCATAAATACGCATCGTTTTCGAAGTCTTAATATTTTCATTAATTTTCCAACACGCAATTCAATAGGGCATTTCCACCAAAAGGTCAACCTTGGCCAAAAAATTATAAGTGTTAAGAAACAATATATTTTATCGAATTTTCATAGGGAAACAATGAAGTTAAACTAATGTAAGCTAATCTTACATAATTTTTCTAATTTTGACATTAAGTTTTCTTAATTTTTTGGAAAAAGTGACTATAGATTACAAGTACTTTCGCTATCTAAAATTTTTCTGATGGTACAAAGGAAAGAAAGCATGACAAAAGAATGTCAATTATCGTGAAAACAAAACTTTTGCCAAAATCAATCTTTGCACCAATTGTAGGGCTATTGAAGCTATAAGTTAAGCCTATTGTGAAAATAACGAGAAGGCCAAGCTAACTTCGTCATTGCCGATGTTTTTTTACCCTTGCAAATGTTTTAATACATCAGAGTTTAAGAACGCCAGCATTAAAACAAACAATTTTTCTAAATAAAACCCACTTTTCGACCAATAAATCCTATGACAGCTATAAGATATAGTAATCGGATTTTGACCAAAACTTCCAATTCTGTGTAAAAGCTTATAATTCTTTTTTGTTAATAACGTTAACATTAAAAACAAAAAAGTTGTTCTCATTAAAACCCACTTTTCAACCGATAGTTCCTATGGCAGCTATAAGATATAGTCATCCGATCCGGTCGGTTCCGACATATTAGCAGTGTGCAGTAAAAAGAAGACTCTGTGCAAAGTTTCAGCTCGATAGCTTTAAAACTGAGAGACTAGTTTGCGTAGAAACAGACAGACGGACGGACAAAGCTCAATCGACTCAGCTCGTCACCCTGATCAAGAATATATATAGTTTATAAGGTCGGAAATGAATATTTCTATGCGTTGCAAACTTCTGTGCAAAATTATAATACCCTTTGCAAGGGTATAAAAATCCCCTTTATTTTGACTTTTTTTTTTTAGGTTGAGCCCTTGTTGAGTTCATCAGTGTGGGAAGAGTACTTTATTAAGGCATCCCTTAGTTGTGGTTGGGTATTTCGTCTTTCACTGAACTTAACGTCTCCTACTTTAGCGATTATTAATATTATACGCTTTCACATAGATTTGGAAGTTTTGGTCAAAGTCGGATTACTATATTTTATAGCTGCCATATAAACTATCGGTCGAAAAGTGGGTTTTAATAAGAAAAACTTTTTGTTTTTAATGTTAACGTGTCTCACTTCAGCGATTATTAATATTATACGCTTTTACACAGATTTGGAAGCTTTGCTCAAAATCGGATTACTATATCTTATAGCTGCCATAGGAACTATCGATCGAAAAGTGGATTTTCTTTAAAAAAATTGTTTGTTTTAATGCTCGCGTTCTCAAACTTTGATGTATTAAAACATTTGCAAGGGTTTAAAAACTTCGGCAAAGACGAAGTTATCTTGGCCTTCTCGTTGTATCTGTATTTTGGTAAAACTGTAAGTGGGCCGGATTTGGCTTCGTATGACTTCTTGATATTCAGAAAAAACTTAAGAGACCTCTCCGGGTACATCGTTTTGACTCGGTTGAGATGATAAAAGTAAAATCGCAGAGGGCTCTGAAGGCCATTCCGAAGAAGGACTTTGATAACTGGAAAAGTCGTTGACATAAGGGTATTGCAGCGTAAGGGGATTACTTTGATGGAGATGAAATAGATTTAAATAAGAAATAAAAATCTTGAAAATATAAGAAAAGGTGTATTACCTTTCAATATGATCACAATAGAATTTAAAAAAATCATTTGTCTAACAACCAAAACCAAAAGAGTGAAATAAAGAAAACCGATTGCTTAACTCATTGGTTCTACGGCTGCGGGATTTACAAAAACATTAGTGATAAAACAAAAAAATTGATCCTTCTCCAGTAAGTCGAGCTTCTGATTTAAAATCATGTTCCGCTAAATCCTGTTCGAGAAGTAAAACTTATCGTACAAAGAGATCGCGATCGATTGTTAACCCCAAAAAAACTATTTTAGTTGGAAATCGCATAAAGTAAAAGTCTATTTTAGGATTAGTCTTACATTTGGAATTGTACTTACCAATGCAACAATACTGTCGACAGCCTTATTGAAGCGATCGACAAGATTTGTCATAGTCTTATAGCAGGCAGTGTCAATTTGATTGAGATTAATCTCTTCGAATGCGGATGAGATTGATGGCAGTTCATCGCAAACGAATTTGATTGTATCGATAATATCGATGCCATTGTCATGTTTATCCTGTCCATGTCCAATTTGCAGTGGCCAAGCAAAGGTGATGACATCGGAGGAGCCAGCGGGCGAACGCAATACCAAGTCCTTGACTTGGGGTGTTGCCATATTTTGTTACCTTTGCCGCCAGCTGCCCAGCTGAGTGGAGCGTGGCCAAAGTGTATGTGTGTATGGGAGTGGGTGTTTAAGGGAACACCTAAACCAACGTCACGTTGTTGTTGTTGTTGCTTGCTGATTTTGAATTTGAACGATGAGGATGAACGTCGACGGCGAGTGATGAGTAGGTAATAATGTTGGCGATTTGATGAACAAAAATTGGCATAGGAGCAGTTCGTGTGTGTGTGTGTAAGAGTATGTATGTCTACGTTATTGGTTGTTGTTGTCTTAGGAACAGTGGCAGCGTTGGGTTAATGTGTATGGTATATATATATTGGGCTAATCGTTCCTGCTACTGCTGCTGCTCTGCTGCTGCCCTCCTTTGCGACCTCTTCCTGTGCTTGTTCCTCCTCCTCTTCTTCCTTCTTCAGCAGCAGTGGCAGCCAATAGTAGATCGACAAAATATAAAAGTAACTGATGATAGTTGCGTAATTTAATATTTTGTTGTATGTTAAGAAAACGATGCATTTTCTCCAATATCTGACAACATTTTCATTGTTTCCGTTTATTTAATGCTGTTTCTGTTGTTGTTTGCGCAGTTCATTCCAGCAAATCCATTTCATTTCACTGCGTTCCACGACACGCTCAGAGCATTGCCAACTACCGTTATGCATGTTGGCTTTGCAATGTAATTAAATCAAAAAATTTCTGAATGTGTTTTTTGTTTGTAATAATTTTTGAGTCTGTAAGAAAGAAGAAAACAGAGAAAATGGTAGAACACATGAATAAACAAGGCTTTGAGAAAATGGCTAAAAATAAAATTTCAATGCATTTTTGAATGGGCGTGCGGAACTAAGAAAATGCCAGGAATAGGAATGCAGTAGTGTGCCCATGCGTGTTTCTGGATTGAAATGTGAGTGTGATCGGCAATCAAATGAACTATAAACTAAGTTAAATACTAATTTTAACTACAAGCTAGATCTACTATAGATCATCTAAATATTTACGTATAATTTAAATACAGACTTGAAAAAAGCAGCTAATTTTAGCATATAATAGAGTGTTGTGTCTCTGGATTTAGCATAAGGCGGAAGGGAATCGTCTTGATTTTATCGATGCTGAATTGAGGTGCACATTTAGGTAATGAATTGTTTCGTGCTCAGCAATCCCAACTCGAATAATCCAAATGTAATTACACTAATCAAAACTTTTGATTTGATTCAAAAACTATTAATAGGTCCAAAAATACTAATTATCCCAATAATTACACTGTGACACATTTTTAAATCCAAAAAATAGAGGGAAGCTAGCTTCGGCTCGACCGAAGTTTATATAGCCTTGGAGCATGATATATGCCTGCCAGTTGGTAATATGGCAGCTATCCGATATATTCATACGATTTTTAAAAAACCTTAAAAAGTGTGTTGAATCAGATGATATTGATAAATGGAAATTATAAGAACGCTAACACTGAAAACAAAAAGTTTTGTTCACTAGAACTACTTTTTCGACCGATGGAACGATCGGCAGATATATGTTGTAGTCATCTGAATTGGATCAAACTGGACACAATTGTGTAGAAGCATATAATATTGATCAGTAACAAGTTTGGGAGCAAAAGCGTTGAAAACAAAAAAGTTTTTCTTACTAAGTCTTATTTCAGACCTATCTTTTGTATGGTAGCCATACTATATAGTTGTCCCATTTTCACAAATCTTGGTGAAATTATGTAAAAGCATAGAAAATTTATAAATACGAAATTTGGACACGATTGGGTGGAAAACAAAAATGTGTTTTTCACTAACGGGGGTGCCACAGAAACCACTTCCAACCAAATTCCAACCAGATTCGAATTCTTAGGTGCCACGGAAATTTCTCTTGGTTGATTTCAAACCTCCTATCATTTGTTGAGCGATTTAGAAAACCTCTTTTCTCACTAGCTCCACCTGGCGGTAGTGGCGCCATCTACTTGACAGGCAGCAGAGGGCTGCAAGTTATGCCTCATGTTTGGCGCCAACAAATTTTACATTTTTGTTGACTTATTTATAAAGAACATGACTTAAATTTTAAATGTAATTTAAAAATGCACCATAAAACGTATTACACAATCAAAAAATTTTATTTAAACATCAATTTAACCCATAACTAAAAAATGGGAACTTTTTTGGCGAGAGATTCGGCCCTGTTTTTAGAGATGGAACTTCAACTGGATCAACTGGTGTTCTAACTAGATTTTCTAATAAGAAAATGGAGTCTCTCGAAGTTCTGTGGCGCCGACGATTTTTTCAAGAGATTTACAAACCAACCGTCGGCAAAATCTCTAGAGATTTCTGTGGCACCCCCGTAAGACAAGTTTTTCGACCGATCGTTACTATCGCAGCTATATACTATAGTCATCCGATCAAAAGACTTCGTGCAAAGTTTGGTTAAGATAGCTTTAAAACTGAAGGAGGAAATAGCACAGATACTGACGGACGGACGGAGAGACGAACAATGCTAAATCAACTCAGCTCATGCTGGTCAAGAATATATATACTTTATGTGTTAGGAGATGCTTCTTTCTATGTGTTACAAACATCCGGACAATTTAAATATTTACTCTCTCCAAGGGTATAAAATGTTGATCGCGTCGCTACATACAAACTTTAAGAGGGTGTGATGGTAGTATAAAAAGTTTTTATTAAAAACCCTGTCTTGGTTTGCACTGATAAGCTGCTGTTTTCTTTTTATTGCACTTTGAACTCTTCAGCTTCAGAGTAGGATTTACGATTCGCTTTTATATTTTTAGCAAAGTTATTGCTCTTGGCCTGGCCTACAAAATATTTCTGTGTAGCAAATCAAAATTATTACATCTTCATACTCAAAATTTCAAAAGTTGCCCAAAAACCCAAGTTTATACCACTTTTTTATACTTTTAACTTCCTACGGCTTTCGCTTTGAGATCTTTGTCTTGTTTTTGATCTCAAGAAAGTAGATTTTCGGTATTTAAAATAATATCGCTATGCGGGTTGAGCCATTTTCAGAGCTTTGCTCAAATATTAATACTAACTCGATCATACATTTGATAAAATTTTTAATGGTATACACAAAACACCATTTTTTTTTGAGGGTGAAGAGACTTTTTCTCATTTGTATTTGTTTATTATGCTAATTAGTTATGCAGGGCACGTTCCAAGTAAATGTAATTCAATTTTTCTTTTGTGGGCGTATACCCCTCAGATGTCAACGACAAGGCGACTGACTGATTTTATTAGCATAAACAAC
Organism: Lordiphosa stackelbergi; assembly: GCA_018904235.1. Taxonomy (NCBI): domain Eukaryota; kingdom Metazoa; phylum Arthropoda; class Insecta; order Diptera; family Drosophilidae; genus Lordiphosa; species Lordiphosa stackelbergi. Next base: position 268,158 of record JAEIFU010000081.1, read on the forward strand.
GTTGACGACAGCTTTCTACTATTTATGAGAGAGTTCGTTGTGCAAGGGAAAATCAATAGTAACCACCCCTAAGCAAGATATATTTTTGTTCATTTTTAAAGCCACATTTTTGTCTAATTAAAGCTTCGGGCATGGCCTGGGCATCGTCATAATTATTGGAGCTTAAAGCTTCAATAAACAACAAACAGAGAAGAGCAAGTCGAGCATTAAAATTTTTGGCTAGACAAGCGCCACATTAAATTGAATGGGTTTTTGGTTTGGACACACACACACAGCCAAACGAAAGCAAATCAACAGTCGGCTGTGTCTGGTAACTACAAAACTGCACATTATGTGTACATATGTAAATGTGTACCGTTATGTACTGGCATTGTTGTTTAATGGTTGCACGTGTGCGCATCCAACCTCCGTCCGGCTTTCCTTTGGCTGTGTATCTACAATATATGTATATGTGCTTATGTCCTGTGCGTATGTGTGTATCTGTAGCTCTCTATGACAACCCGACAGACAACAGACAAAGCTCCATTCCAGCAGCTGCCCCCGCCGCACGCTTTGCATTCTCTCCCCATTTGGCCTCTCCTGTGTCTGGGTGAGACAAATAATTTATGATTAATCAATATCAGAAATGCAATAAATTGTTTTTAAAAGCATTTAAGCGATACTGAACAGGGGTCCTTTTTGGTCATTTACTGCACTTTACAACAGTTTGTCGGCATTGAAGCCTTCTGCTGCTGCAGTTGTTGATGTAGAAAAACGTTATCGATTCCGTCTGAATGTACTAGTAATGTGTGTGTGAGAGAGAAAGTCGAGACTTAAAACTTTAAATGAAGTGGCGTTTTTTACTAACTTTTTCTACTGATCTGCCAATTTGATTTTAGTTAATGTAGTTCTTTTTCGATTTAAGAATCAGTCGGGTTGATAAGTTTGTCTCTTAAGTGGAAAAATCAATCCAATATCTTGGCTTGTGTGCTTTTCAATTTTTCTTACAAGATAAAGGGACCTACAACAGTTTAACGCAGAATCCGAACGACAAAGCTTGAGAATTTGCTTTTTCATGGCTAGATTACTTCACAGCTGGCGCCAATAGCTGGTGAACCGAACGTGTAAAAGCTATTTTAAAAAGAAAGTAAAACCTTTTTTTTTATTAGATGTTCCGAAGCGGGATCGAACCCACGACCTCCCGCCCAGCAGTCCAGCACACTAACCCCTGGGCCACACACGGCCACAGACGTATCAAATAGCTTGGTAAATTTGATGCTTTCCATTGCATAAAATTAAAGCCGAGCATGTATCAATTTCTACCGATATACTGATATATCAAGTGTTTAAAATAATTTAGAAGCTATAAACCAAGGTTTAAAACAAAACCATAAGTTCGATATGTTATGTCGTTTTGTGATGGGAACCTCCGACTTTGAGACGAGTTGAAAACTTCTCTGTGCATTCTTAAATATATGCAATGATGGTAGGAATAAGGAAATATCGTGCAGACGTAAAATTTGTTGCACATATGAAATTTTTAATTCACAACTGCGTAGAGGGCTTAAGGGAAATATACTCTTGCAATTTCTCGTTAATGGACAAAAATCGGTGTTTTGAATTATCTCATTCAAGCATATACTGACCCGCTTACACCAACGAAAATTCCCGTAGATGAGAAATTATGACAAATTAAGTACTTTTAATCTGGAAATTGAGAAGCGACAAATTCACAATTTTCAGAACTATTTTAAAAGATTTATGGACTATAGTAATATTTAGGACCAGTCACGTAAACAGGGGAGCTTTTGTGGATTAAAGCCCTAGGTATTTCAGTAGTCAAAGCAATTTTTGTTATCCTAAGATTTTATATACAGGCCAGTTCCCGTTTTCTAATTCGATTGATCGGAATTGATAAGAGCAGTGATTTCTAAGAGAAGATTAAAGAATTCGTTCGGATTGTTTTGTCATCAAGAGGATCGAATGAAGGTAAATGTGGTTTTGAAGTTAAAATCCGAAGAACACAGTCGGTTTTTGGAAGCAAGTACATTTAACAATTCCGATTCCGCATGATTTGATCGGAATCGAAAACGGGAACAGGCGTGATAGGCTTTATTCAATTTCCGCTACTTTAAAACTCAATACATTTCAAAGGGTGGTCCATTTAAAAATTGGAATTTAATTTTGCTATAAAAAAAACGGCTTGATATTTTTCAAAGGTTGAACATTTATTGGAAAGGTTGGTTTATGTCATTTATTTATGAAAAACAATTTCCCTCAAAAGACCGCCACAGTTGACTTGGCAATGTTTTTAAGTCGAGCACACCGGACGACTACGTACACGGGTTGGTTTATCCACCAACATTCAAATGATCCACAAATTTTGTTTTTTTTTTATTAAATGTTTTTTTTTTTTAATTTCTTTCCAGTGAATTTCATTGACATTTCATAAATGTCAAAGTTTGTACTAAATTTTAGTCGCTTGCCGAATGACATTTGACGTTTATAAAGTCAAATTATGAATAGTTCAAATTCCAAACACTAGGTGGACCACCCTGTAGTTATACGAACTTGCTGTTTATATGTCTGGAATTGGTAACAGTAATGTCAATAGTAGAAATCTGGTAAAACCAAAATAAAGTTTGACATGTACTAGTATATGGGCATTTCCACAGTCGCGAACGCGACATTCGTACGCCTTTAAAGTGCGGAGAAATATAGAAGACAACAAGAATTTATGATTTTGTTTCTATTTTTTGGTAGAATTTTGGCAGCAGTATATTTAGTGCAAAAGGTAGGTTCAGTCGATTTGACGATAAAAATATACTTTATAAAAACCTGAAATTTATCACGCGACAAAAATGGAAGTCGTTTTCGACTGCATCTAAAAAAATTCATAAATCTGCGAGAGTTAAATAAAAATTTTGAAGCAGTTAATTTTTAAATAAAGGGGAATAATGCAGCTTTTTATTGAGTGCATTCATATTCAATTATTTACATTAGTTTTGTTTTTATAAGCTTTAATATTCTGAAGAAGCTTTAATATTTAAAAAGCTAACAGTGAAATGGTCATATCTTCGGTATTCAGGCCAATTTTCTTATATTTAAAGAATCAGAAACGCGACATACTTTTAGTATTTATTTTGATTTTTCTTTTCAATGTTATGTTAAGAAAAATCATTTTTAAAAATCAACTTTTTTTCAATCTCGCTGGACCTTTCTGTGGAAATACCCATATATTATTTGTGTAGTTCAAAAAACCAATTTGGCTTTGAAATGGAAATTTCAAAAAAACGTTTTCGACGGATTATTTTTCACAAGTTTCGACGTAGATTATCTCAACAAGAGTGGTCCAATAAACTCAGATCTTCGTATGGCGATTAAGCACCATCAAAAACCACTGTATATAAAAACATCGTTGCTGAACTGATAATGCAACATCGTCATGTGACATACCGTAAGATTGAGGCATCCCTAAATATTAGTTTTTTCAAAACGTTTTTAAGTTCGTCACAGGTGACGAATCATGGATTTATCGTATGAGCCGAAAATTGGAGAAGGAATTGGCGCTTGCGACCTCGTTGAAGGTTAAGGTGTTCGAGCTGTTTAAAGTTCAATACGCAATCCAATCTCGACAACTATCGAGTCACTTAAGTTCAAATTGAATTGCTGCTGAGCTACTGCTACCTCGTTTAAGAAAAAAATTACGAAAACATTTCCATAAAATTTCAAAAGAAATGCCATACAAAGTACAGCTTTTTAGTCATTGCCCTTCCGTTTTTCCCGCTTTTCTGGATAAGCTTTATAGATTAAATAAATCAATTCGTAAAGCGCGTTTTAATCGTTCTAAGCTTTCTATCTGCATTTCTAGCAACTAATTTACATAGACAAAGTGTGTATGGAAGGAATGACAGAAAACAAAATAAATCCATTTATCAAGCATTGAACTTATCGTCCCCGTCCCGCCAGAATAACCGAACAATCACGAAAGAGCAAAGCCAAAAACCAAAAAGTCAAAGTCATTTTCATCATTGCCTTCGCCAGACAGACGGCAGGCAATGGGCAACAACAATGACTGTCTGCTCGTCCTGTCAAATTTAACGTCAGTGTATGTGGTTTATACATATGTGTGTAAGCCTATGTACAAGCTTCCATCTAAAATGGGCAATTTTTGGAAGCTTTTTAAGGCCTCAACTTGGTTGGCTGAAAAGGCAAAATTACACATACGTCATGTGGGTGAGGGTACAAGAGAGAAGCGGCACTAACATAAGCCAGACATAAACAATGTACAGACATAATTAGAGGGTTCAGATTTCTAAATAAATAAAAATATGGTTAAGTTAAAATAAAAATTTTTAGTCTTTCTCATCTTTTCAACTGATTTATTTTCTGCTTTCCCTTTGATTTGAAATTATCATCATGGAGAGTGTTACCAATCATTTTTATCATTGCGCTCACAAAGCAAACATTTTCAAACAAATTACTAATTAGACAAAGCTCTACTAAATTGTTTTTATGCAAGCCTGTGGAGGCGTGACACACATTTTCATTGCACACACTTACTCACACATTAAGTTGACACAATTACGTAGCAGAGAGAGACGTCGTCGCCATCGGCAAAAAAAGAAAAAAAAAAAAAAGAGAGGGAGCACCTAATTTTAAATGCACCGAACATTGCATACTCTTACTTGAAAATTCTATTGGCAAAGTGTTGCCTTATTTCACATGGAAAATATTTGTTAGTGAACATTTTTAGGTACAACTAACGAATTCACATTATCTGGCTGCTTTTTTTAACTTCAGTCAGACATTTGAAAATAACATTTTTGGGTGTGCTTTAAAAATATGAAGACCATTTCAGTCCTGGTAGTTTAATGGTTATTCATTTGTTACCCACCAGTCCCCTAAAATCAAAGGTTCTTTTAATAAATCATCCCCAGTTACCAAATCAAAGTAAACTATTAATCTTATGATTTACCTCTTGTCTAGATCAAATGTTCAACAATTAAAGAGTTTGTGTTCTCTGTAAAATCAACAACAAACAATTTTCCTGTCTTTATTTTCCAGCTTTCTTTTAGATTACATCCAGAGGAGCTTCGAGCGATTCGCGGGTACAAACCAAATTTTACCAATAACTAATGTTCGACAGCAATGGGTCGACCCATTGTAAGATTAATATTAAAAATATTAATTATAACCATAAATGTTTTAAAATCTCAGAGATAATTTACATTTTTTTCAAAACGTCGAATCAAGGAGTCTTTACTGCTTATAAAATTTTAAAATTTTTGTTTTTTTTTTTAAGGTTGGACTAACTAGATTGCAGCCTTGCTTTGCATTTCTTTTTTAAAGTGAATACACAAATTGTTAACTAACCGCTGGCAAAAATGTTGATGAAAATAAATATACCCTTTCGGAAAGTGTGTAAACACAAACGCTTTTAGAACAGAACGCGCTTTTAATCAACTTAAAAAGTAATCGCCTAGCCTACACACCCTCTATACCTTTCTCTTTCTCACACACACGCTCGTAGACCTGCCAACGCCCACGCAAACGGCCTTTTTGCAATGTTTTTTTATTATTGTATTTTTATGACTATTTGGCCTGCCACGCTGTCTGGCTGGTATTCTTCTACTCTTTGCCTCCTCTACACAATAAAATAATAATAATAATAGTAATAATAGCAAATATAATCTAAAATGTTTGCAAATATTGCAGTGTGGCAAGGTCGTCGTCGTCAGTCAGCTGAATATTACAATTAGACAGCAATTAGTAAATATTTTCAGCACTTTTCTCTCACAATCTCTTCTCTCCCCTCCCTCTTCATGCTTTTTATTTATGTTATCTAAACGCCTTACAAGTTGTTTCATAATTTCAGTTCTTTATCTCTATTTTGTTTCTATTTAAAAATTTATTTTTTTGTTCTCATGGTCACGTGTTGCCTGTCAAGTATTGTTGCTGCCTGAAGGTTAAATTAGTTTACGCTTTGATTTCTCGTTAATTTGTGTAGCTTTTCCTAGCTGCTAAAGCGATGACTATTCACGTTTGTTGTGTTTATAAGCACAAGGTTGTATCCATTTTTTTTCTGTAAATATTAACATAAAATTATGTATATTTCCTGAAATGTTACAATTTAGCATTTAAAGCTTTATATTTATTGATTCGCCTATACAGATTAAAATTACTGTAAAACTGTGGTCCCACAGGCAAATAAATTGCCCAAATTTTCATAAAAATTTCTGTAAATAGCCATGATTACATTATTAATTTTATTAATTTGATCAATTTGATCAAAAATAGCCGAAAAGATTCCTAAGTTGGCCTATTTAGTCAATTTTTCATAAAAATTTGCTTTAGAATAACAACCTTTTTGCAAACGCCATTGTTTGCAAAACAGTTGAAATCAAATTGGCAGTTTAAATTAAAGTAAACTACTTTAGAACTTGATTTTTGTTTTTCTTATCTATACTATAAATTTGTAGAAAAAAATGTGTGTGTAATAGCCTATTTCCACTACAGCAAGTATGTACATATTTTCACATATTCAATAATATGTAACATATTCTCCATAGGAAAAAAATGTGCATATTTCAAATATGTGTCCATTCACCCCGAAGGATTTCACATTTTTTTATCTATGTAATTTTAAATTCATGGAAGCCAGAAAAGATAATTGAGAATTATATCGCACATAACAGAAATGGCGTAGAGGTCTTAACCTGAGACTAGAAATCAACAAAATCTGTGTTCAAATCTCGGTAAGGGCATGAAAAAAATGTTTTTTTTTTTATTTTTAACAAAATATGTACATTTTTTCGGTTTTTTTAGCTGGCTCGAGGTCAATGTTTTTTACGTGCTTATTAAAAACAAACAAACACGAGTTTTTGATTTTCCAATATATTTTTAGGGAAAAAAGGGCACAGCGTCCGCTTAGTCAGCTGTGGAGTCGATGACTGAAATAGAAAATATGTACATATCCTATGGAAACGCTCAAAAAAAATTAATGTACATTTTGAAATATGTAGTCATAATGGAAATAGGCTATAAGGGACTATCTCCACAACGCGTGCGTCAAATAGCATGAGGTTTTTACATCCTTGGAGAGGGTTTGTAACGCATAGTTTTTCGGTGATAGCCAGAATATGTGGCATGTTCAAAAATAAGAAATTAGTCAAAAAATCTCAAATTTTGGGCCAAAAATGCGTGTTTGATCGCCTATTTTATTTCATTTTGTGTCATTCTGTAGAACGAAACATTTAATGATAGACAAATTAAACATTAAATTCATTTAATAAGCAGCGAAGCGCGCGGGTCTACTAGTTTTCCATAAAAGAACAACACTTTTATACACAAACAAAGTTAAAGTCTGAACAAAGTGTGCTTTTGATCGATTTATTATAGAAATCTTGTCCCAGTCTAATGCACAAATGCATACAAATCAAAGTCTGTTTTCCGTTTGTTTTTCAAAGCGCCATTGAGGTCATTGATAAGGAATCTATAATACAAATAGGGAAATATAAAACATAAAGCAGTGCTTTATTTGCATTTACTGATAAGAAGAATGCGTTTATACAAATGTGTGAGGCTCTCGCTCTTTTCTATTTCCAGACTAGATAACCTAAAGCGCCACCTACTGGAATTTGTGGGACGACCCTCAAATGTTTGTTCTTAAAAGCACAAAACAAACAAAAACGTGTGATAAGATTTGATTACGCTCTGACCTACTTATAAATTTGTAGTATTTTTTTTGTTTTCAAAGGAAAACATGTGACAATAACAACCTTGGGGCAAAATTTCAGAAACAGGCTTCAAGTCAAACACCTGCCTCAAGAGAGCAACAACATCTTTTGGTACGTGCCTTTTCGTTTGGAAGTTTGCTGCTCCCCTTTGGCTCATAATTTGTTGTCCTGCGGTTTTGATCGGCAAAAAAAAAATAATAACAGCTGCCAAGCCTTCAGGTGGGGGATCTTCTCTTTCTTCTCTCTTGTCAAGTTGTTTTGGCTTGCAAAAATGAAAAAAAAAATTCGAACATGTGCAAGAAATGACAGACACTTGATAAAAATGGCTACAAAATTCTAATTAAATGTACATTTAAATTTATATAATTTTTTTCTTGATTTTACAGCACTTTGAGTCATCCGATTTGGAGCAAACTTTGCAGAATTGTGTGGTAGCATATAAAATTGATCAATAACAAGTTGTGAAGCGATAGCATTAAAAACAAAAAAGTTTTTCTTACCAAGACTTTTTTAAAGACTATCTTTTGTATGGCAGCTATACAATATAGTTGTCCGATTTTCATAAAACTTGGTGAAAATATGTGAAAGCATAGAAAACTTATAAAAACAAAGTTTAGAGACGTTTGCGTTGAAGAAGAAAAGTTGTTCTCACTAAAACTAGTTTTCGACCGATCGCGGTTCACACAAATGTGCACCATATTTGTACCAAAACACTTAGTGCAAAGTTTGGTTAAAATAGCTTTAAAACTGAGGGAGAAGATAGCATAGAAACAGATGGAGGGATAGACGGACGATACTATATGTGGTCGGAGATGCTTCCTTCTATCAGTTACAAACATCCGGACAATTTTTTACACCCTCTCCAAGGGTATAAAACCCCAAAAAATAAAGTTGAGAGCGAATTAAGATAGTTATACATGCAACACATTTACTTTTCTTGTTTTAAATTGTTTAAGCGGGATAAAACTACGAGCATTTGCCGAATAGTTGAATTAAAAATAACCTATTTCAATGTTGGAAAGAGTTATAAAGAGAAACTGAATAACCTAAAAGAAAAGTGACTCAAAAGTAAGGAGCACTAAAACAATGTAAAGTGCACTGCACGATGAATTGGCCCAATGAGAATGTATGGCAAAATCGCTGATACTTAAAGCAAGACTTGATGCACAAATGTTACATATTCATTCTATTTGGACAACTTTAACCTTATTTTCGTACGGTTTTTTCACTCTTATTATTTGTAAACTTTATATCTTATAAAATATAAGCAATTAAAATGTTCTCTTTTGGGTTTGACACTTCTCTAATTCCAAAGCTTTGTCTTCTCAATATTGATTAGGTGTCTGCCGCTTTTTAACAACAAAATCTCAAAGTCACAACTTTTTTCAAACGAAAGCTGTCAAAATTACCCAAACTTAATGTTGATGCTTACACAAACATTTTCGTATCGCATATATATAGAGAAGGACCTGCTTCAACTGATGTCGAAAATGACATGTCCAAACTCTGGGCATACATAGAAAAGCGAATATCAAAAAGAAAAGTTTTTATCCTAGCCAATCCATGTGCTCCTTCAAGCAAGCCCAAAATGAACAGTCACAAAACAATCTATGCATGTATCATGCGTCCTTTCCTCTGAGTTTTTATAAGCTTTGTGCTGTTGTGCCAAACTTTTCAACAACATTCTGCACATTTCAGCTCCCAAAGCCACCCACATTACTGTATACAAACAACAGCACATATTATAAGTCTGAAACCGACAAAACCACCACCCTAAACTTGCTTCTCAGCTTTAGTTTAGGTATTTCTCATCATCATCATTATAATCTGCTACTGCTGCTGCCTCAACTTTTTCCCCATTCCTCTCTTCTTTGGCATGTTTCTTTCCACATTCGCTTTTGGGGTTGGAGGGGTAGCGCCAACTCACCCCTAAATAAATACGAAAACAACAAACGGGCATAAAATGACTTCTTTGGCTTATATTGTTTCATTTCTTTGATTCTCTTTTCATTTCAGGAGACCTTTAAAACATCTTTATGAAGTTATCTTGGATTCTGATTAATTCAATTTAAAATCGATGACTGTTTTCTTTACTAATTTGCTTTTCTTTGTACTTTTGCTCCCATTTCTCATTTTTCTGTCAGCCTTTGAAAGTTTGGCGTCTTTTTTTTTTTT